>VOQZ01000275.1:0-64681 GCA_008079305.1 Phytophthora palmivora | reverse complement strand
ACTCCTGGATATTCGACAGTCCCCGAGGCCACCACCTTGACTCCGCCACACCCAAGGTTCCAAGATCAGAGTGGATTTCCCACTTGATCACCAGGCGTCTATTTCGCTCAGCGGACGTGTTCCCTTGGGATGTCGACGCGTGAGCCACCTGAGCATCTCCACCTTTAACACCAAGGTGTTGAGCCTTTTGCCGGTGTTTTCCGAATGGCTATTTCTGACGTGGTCCCTTCAGCGACACCTTCTCGGGTCGAGATCGAAGATTTTGTCACGGGCCCTGCTGTGGATGCTCTCATGTCTCTCAATCCTCCACCATGGCATCTCTGGAATCCACCGAGGGACCCCTCTCTTTCATGGTCGATTTCATGCCTCCTGGTTTTTGTGAGAAGTACTTGGAATATGAGGAGAAGCATCTCCAGGCGCTCTGGAGTCAGTCACTTCCTGCCGATCTCAGACGACATGTGCGTTGCGGACGCAGTCTTATCAGCCTACCATGAAGGTCGTCGTCAGCGTCGATCTCGGGCTGGAGCTGCCTGGAAGCAGTTCTGTTTCGACATCTCATCTCATCCCGGCTCTGCGTCAACAGTATTGCGATCTGGTATCTTGCTGGATCCTTTCTTCCTGCATTTCCCCAAGCCACGTCACCCAAGATCTGGTATCCGGATGTGTCTGCTGCGTCGCTGGAGGATGCGTTGTCCGCGTTGATCTTGCGGAACCCTGGCGTCTGCAATACCGCCATCTTCTGCGGATCATCCAGCGACGCGTATTCCCCGTCTTCAGGACAAGTTCGTCAACGTGCCACCTTCCTCTCAGCCAGCCTCTACATAGCAGTGCTTTAACTTCTTAATTAATCCATTTCTTCTTCGCGCGATTTTCTTCCTTTTATGCGTCGTTCTAAGATATTAACGCCTTCGATCTTAGTGACTCATGTCATCTAGTCGGTCCATATGTATCATATTCACCACCAGTCCACCTGATCTATCGCCCGTCCGATAGATCCTCTACCTGTTTCTTCGTGTGAGGTGACCAACTCACTTCACGATCTCGCCTCCTCATAGCTCCTCATGTGATTGCATGACCTCGAATCGATTTCGATTCGTTCGATCTCGCAGATAGTCATACAGTAGAGCTCCACAATTAAGATCGGCTTCATCTACCCATGTCGGTTCATCGTATCCTTTCCAGTGTACCAAGAATTCACGTAACGTACGTCCATATCGCGTACGCTTCCCAGATCGCATGTCTACGATCTTTTCTCGACTTCGTATTCGTCATTGTCTAGATCTCGTATCCAGCTGTCTCAGGCAGCAACGCTTCATCAAAATCATATCGATCTTGATCTTGTATTGTCAACCGCGTCTGGGGACGGTCCGGAATTGTCGTACAGGCTTGATCTTAGAGACATGCACCACTGGGAAGAGTCGATATTCTGTACCGGCGATCTCAAGACGTACTGCGTGTTCATCCACTAGTTCCAACACACGGAAAGGACCGTGCCACATGTGTGCCAGCTTACGCGCATATCCTTCCTTGACTCGATCTAAATACAGCCACACTTGAGTTCCAACTTCGATCTCATGTGGTCGGACGGTTTCATTGTGTCGATCTGCCTTTCTTGGATCGCATCTCGTAGTTTCTCGTTAACCTGCTCACGTGCTTGCTGATATTGCTTCTGGTACGGTATCGCCACCGGCGGGGTTCACGATCTCGTCTTCTCGTTGATCCTAATGGTATCATTGCTTCCAACGTAGATCGAGGATCCCAGCCATGTAACAGATAAAATGGGTATCTCCTCGGACGCGATCTTGGGCAGTATTGAGTGCGAAGGTGAGGCGCTCGGCGTATTCATCCCAATCTCGCTGGTCGACATCCTCCACATACATCTTGACTGCACGTGTCAATGTCCCCACCATCCGTTCGGTCGTACCGTTTGCTTGCGGGCGGTATGCCATTGTTGCTCGCTGTCTCTGTCCCACGATTTTGTTGAACGATCTGAAGAAGTCAGACATAAAACCGGGTTCTCGGTCATGTCGGATAGCCTCGCTTGCACCAAATCGGCGGAAAACACATTCCTCGTAGTTCTCAGCAACAGTCTGAGCTGTCCTTGATGCGCTAGCTTTGCGATCACATATCCGGTGAATAGATCGATCCAGATCAGCAACTCGGTGTTTCCTTTGTACGATCTTGGTAACGACGGTATGTGATCCATGCCGATAATCTGGAATGGGTACGTAGCTTGTAAGTTGCCGGCGATTCCCCGTGGATCGTAGTCGTCCTTTTCCTGTCTCGCAATCTATGCACTGACCCACGTAGCGTTGCACACTCTGATATAGTCCGCGCCAGTGGAAGTGAGCTCTGATCTTGTGGTATGTCCGTCCAATACCTTGGTGACCACCTTCCAAACTTGTGTGGTAGTGGTGCATAAGATCGCTTTGCAATGTTTCGGGCACCACAAGCTTAGCCATAAGATCGCGATCTTCGTCGGACCGCTTGGTCGGCGGAAAATAGAACAATAATCCTGACTCATCCGTCTCATAGCGATCTGCGATCTTAGAACAGCTTTTCGCTTCAGTCGAAGTAAGATCTTGTACGTCCCCTCGCAGGTAGGCCTTAAGATCGACGATCCATTTTTCCTCATTTTGCGCTCGGCTAATACGCTCCATCCTCATTCTTTGCACAATTCTTCTTGTAACACCTGAGGTTGACATTTCTTACGCGATCTTGTGACAGCAGTGATCTTGACTGTAGCTGCATCGTCCTTAGCTATTAGCAACTCATCCAATCTATTGAGAGTCATAAGATCTTGGCGTTCCTCTTCCGTGACAATCACCACTCCACTTTCGCGACGTAATGCAGCACTCGCCAGACTATCTGCGCTTTGGTTCCAATCTCGCTTCATATGAAGGAACTCATGGCTGGGCCAAGATCGGAGACGTTCCAATGCCTGCTGCCGTAACAACGTTAACCCCGGGGCTTTGCACTCGATCTCACCCTTCATTTGTCTGATCACCAAGTTAGAATCTCCACAGATAATCAGGCGTCCCCTGTCCATATCTGACAGGAGATCGAGGCACAGAAGCAGACCATGGTACTCAGCCTCGTTTACCGTAAGATCGAGCTGATACTTCGAAGCTGCTGAGATCACTGTCCATTCTGGTAGGCTCCACACTATTCCACTGTATGCTCCGCCACTTCGTTTCACACGTGCTGATCCATCAAAACTAACAACTAGTAATCTCTCGTCTGGCTCCACTGTTGGAGGTGGCATCGAGATCACTTGTCGCGGTTGTTTCCTGGGAGCGATCGAAATCAAGATCGAGTCCACTTCCTTGCGGGGCGTAATACTTGCCGCGATCACGCCTAAGATCTCATCCTCTCCTCTGGTACATTTGACGATCTCAAGGGTCCAGCTTGATAGAAGTGCAGCCCATCGTCCTAACCGTCCTTGCAATCCAGATGAGTGAAGTAACCATGCCAATGTGGAGTGGCGCGTCAATACTTTAATCGATCTTGTCACGAGTTGAGTATAGCAGGTGTCTAGTATCCTGAGCAAAGCCAACACTTCCTTGTCGACCATACCGTAGTTGATCTCATTCGGCTTGAGCGTGCGACTAGTGAAAGTTACTGGCTTGTACACCCCGTCGTGTTCTTGCATCAAGGCAGCTGAGATCGCCCACTTGCTGGCGTATACTACCACCACCGGTTGTCGATCCATATCAAAGTGTTGTAAGATCGGAGCATTCACGATCTTGTTCTTTAGTGTAGCGAACGCTGCCTTGGCTTCGATCCAACTACCATCCTCTTCTGCCACGACACCCTCGTCGTCCCCAGTCGATTTTATCTTCCGAGCGATCTCGTAGAAATCCGCTTCACGTATCTCGTACAGAACTGATGCGTAGATCGCGAAATCTTCAATAAACGGCTGTAGTAGTTGAGACTCCCCAAGAATGATTGCATCGATCTTAGGTTGGTGGGGAACGGTAATTCTTGTAAAGCTGACAAATCCTTTGGATGTGTCTCCAAACCTTCAGCTGATACACGATGTCCTAATAGTCCACCTTTCGTTGACCCCAGAAGCTTTGGCGACACTGATGGACAAATTCCACTCGTCGCAGGTGTCTAACAGCCTTTCCACCTTTTCGCATAACGCGTCCCACGATCTTCCGGTTACCAGTATATCGTCGATGTAAGATCGACGTCCCAACACTGACTCACTTCTCTCTAGATCAGGTTCTCCTGTCTCGAATACGTCCTTTCGGTCAGATCGATCTTGATCTTGGGTCACTTTCACGAATCCATATAGTGCATTGTCTAGGAGTCTCTGGTAGATCTGGGGAGCGTTTTTAAGTCCGAACGGCATTCGATTCCACTCAAACAATCCAAATGGAGTAATAAATGCCGAGATCGATCGGGCTCGGTCCGTCATGGGCACTACCCAGAAACCGCTGGCCATATCCAAGGAACAATACCAGAGAACCTTATCGAGATCATCCAGCAAATCATTGATCAGCGGCATAGGATATACCATGAGCCTTGTCAGACTATTAACCAGGCGGTAGTCGATACATAACCGGATGTCGATCCCATTCTTCTTGATAATCACAACTATGGGTGAAGCCCAAGGAGAGGTCGAGTGTCGGATCATTCGAGCCGATAGTAGTCCCTTGATTAGTTGATATAACTTTTCGCGGAATTGTATCGCCACCTTGCGACAACGTTGAGCGACTGGCTTTGCATTCCCCACATCTATGTCGCATACCACTCCCTTCGCTGCTGGTGGTAAGGCATTGCCCTTTCCGATAAGAAGGTGCTTCCGCTTCCAGATAATCTGCACAAGACGTTCGATCTCCTCCTGGGTGTTGGTATTGGCATCACCTATTTGAAGATCTTCGATCTTGACTTCTTCCGTGGTCGCGGTCACTTCTGGTAGCACAGCCATTTGATCTTCCACATCTTCTGCGAATAAGCTCCCCCCTTCCTTGATACAAACTTCATCATCCATCGTAGGATCGCCTATGTCTGCCGCGGCCTTGGTGCGAAGATTATTACCGTTAGCAGGGTCGATCTTGACTTGGTCAGACGTACGTTCGATTGACGGTGGACTTGCGTCCCCGTTCCCTGCGATCTTGACATTCTGAATGGCTTTTACCGGCCGTGGTAAGATCGCAGTTGGTGTTACGTACTCGGGACGCTCCACCATTGGCTCGGTGATCTGTTCGTTGGTACCCGCTTCACTGATCTCATCCGTAGTTGCCTGATAAGCGAGATTTTGCCATTCGGCGTACCTCCTTGATCCCACGGATACATATCCCGGAATTCGGGGAATACGATCTCCACTTAACCACATCGCGACTCTCGATCCTTCGTGGAGAGTCAGTGCACGATCGCTTATGTTGGTCACCTGTAGATAACGCGTCCTTCCTGGTCCGACTGTGATTGTTGGCACCCATCGATCTCCCCTGGTAACCCATAGCTTATACTGGTTGACGTCTGACTGCGTAGCCTGATCTCGGCCGTCTGTCCGACATCGATCCAGTAGTGATCCTTCCAGCACACATGTTCTACCTTGTCACCGTAAAGAGGACGCCTGCCAGCCATCTGAAGGCGGACTTCATCGGGTAGACATATTGTCCCATCAGCGAGATCGAGGCGGATACCCGCTGGCACCATGAAGTCCATTCCTAGTATCAGATCTTGACCTCCGGTGGGCGGACCTACCCATGCATCAAAGAAGTACACTAGCGATCCTGCCAGCGTGATCTTGAGACGAGTGCGTCCCTCGATCTTATATGGAGATCGTCCAACACCTTCACATTCCAACGTTTGATTCTCATCAATGTGGCACCCGACCTTACGAGCAAAGGTGGCATCCAGTATGGACACCTCGGCACCACTGTCAAATAGCAAAGTTGCTTTTTTGTTGTTGATCTTCCCCATAGCCTTAGATTGCTTGAACTTCTTGTCTGGAACATGATACTTCCAGTAACCTCGCGACTCCCCAGGGGAAATCTCAAGGGCCATCATCACACTCGATCTTGCATATTCATCGATCTGGCGTATACTTGACACTGTAGCGGTAGATTTCTCCAGAAGATCACATGTATTGTCGATCGGATTGATCAGCTGATTAACTGTTGCCTCCGATTGTTTTTCGACATATGCATAAATGCAATAGCTAGAACGCTCGTCTCGTACCGGTTTCAAACCCGGCGAGCGTCCTAGTTTAACATCTTTTCCGCCGTCTCTGGCAACATGCCGGCGTGCTTGGTGGGATTGTACCATTGTCGGATCAAGTTGTAAAATTCTTCCATGGTACACTTTCCCGCTTCGTGAATGTCACCACATGCCTTGCATGTGAATAGGCAGCGATCTGAAGGATGTCCTTTACGACCGCACTTTTCACACGTCAGACGTCCCAGCACCCAAGATCGCTATGTTTGCGCGATCCACAGTGCGAGCATCGCTTAGGTGGTGAACCTATATCGTGTCGATCTTGTTGTGCACGATTGTTTCCGGTCTCCGAGCGACTGCGATCTTGGTTCCTTTGATCTTGATCTTGCTGCCCTTCATTGTTTCCAGATGCTGCGAGGTAGACACGACGTAATCCTGCTTCGCCATCCGATCCACTAGAGTCTTCTTCGGACTCGCTGCTATCTGAGATCGCCTTGACAGCTCTGACGGCCCGGGTTGAAGCAGACGGGGCTCCCGCACTGTTGTTCTTCTGACGAGGCTTGATTGATCCATATACAGCCTTGCTTTGTCGTGCCTTCGCTCGTTGCCGAGATCGAAGTGCTTCTTCCAGGGTGTCAGCGTCTGGGATTCTTAGTAAGGCCAGGTGATCTGCAAGATCGCGGTCATCCAGAGTTTCGATGAAGTGCTCCACGTGTTCACGTCGAACTTCCGAAGGTCCATCCTTGATCTGGAGGCGGGCCCTGAGTCCTGCCACATTGAGCCGGTACAAATACTCCAGCGGAGATTCGTCCGATCTCTTGCGCGCATGGTAATATTGCCTCGCGACTGACACTCCTCGTCCACAATATTGAACTTGGAAGCTACTGAGTAGATCCTTCCAGGTACTGCGTGTTGTGCGACTAAGCTGTCGATACCAGTTTCGCGCCGATCCTGCGAGGAGATCGCCGAACACCAGACACTTTTCTTCATCAGGAGCTTGATCTCGCATAAAGGCAGACTTTACCTTGCTGAGCCAGGCCCTGGCTCGATCTTCGTCCCCTTCTCTCCCCGCGAACTCCTTGAGTTCAGACATGGCAGATACTCGTATGCGTGGAACACTTGTCGATCTTCCGGTGGTCGTGGCTGATGCTGATGCTACAGTCGCACGTCTAGGAGGATCAAGATCGAGATCGTCTGGGTCGTATTCATGAGGACTTGGATGTCGATCTAGCGACCCCACAGACTCCATATCCACATCTCGGTCTTCTGCTGGTGCTAAGATCGCGGGGTTGATAGGGCCTTGTTGTTCCTTCAAGAATCGGCTCATCGCCGCCTGGAAGTACGATTCCAACTTTGCATTCGATCCTTGTGTCATGTTTGGCGCGATGCCATCCGTCACTCGCTTGGTCTCATGATCTCCACGCTGCCGTAGCATGGCAGCTCCTGAAGGGCCTAGCGTCATCCGAGGTGGGTCATCTGCACTGTCAGTGTCCACTTCCTCGGTCGCCGACTCATAATGCGAGGATGTTCCTGTCTGATCTTCCAATGTGAGTGCTGGCAACGATCTTAGCGTGTCGTCGGTTGATCTAGTCGCGGCCTTGGAGGTTACATTCTTTTCACCTACCAAGGGCTTCAATAGATCGAAGATCGACATTAAAGCCGTGTTGATCGTACTGAGCCTCGTATCGAATAGCTCATTAGCGTCGAACGATCCTGCGATGATCCCACCTTCCTTGATCAGTTGTAGTAGCGCCTTCGCAGCTTCTAGCTTGCTCGATCTTGCAGTGGGTTTCTGCACTGGGCCTTTTAGATCACTAATGATCTTCGGCTTGATGATCTGCATAACGGGGTTCTTGATCAAGAAGGTGTGAAGTTCCTTCTTGTGGTATGCGATCTCGAGGGACTCATCAGTCCACACTGTTTTAAGATCGTCTTGGTCATCAACATCCGATCCTGGTGCTTTCAACTTCTTCCGTAGAGGCTTCGATCTTGTTGACTTCTTTTTTGTGCTCGGCTTGGAGACGACCGTTTGGATGGCTTTCGCCGGTGGACTTTCGTCCTGCAGATCGCGACGCAAGTCGGAATCTGCTGGGGTCCCCGAAGGGACCTGGGGAGGAGGTAGAGGCTTCTCTTCTAAGTCCGTAGCCGGGCCTTCCTCTGTTCCGTCGGTAGAGCTCCTCCCAAAGCTCTGCCGATCCGCGGATCGATCTTGATTCAGCGGTGTCGTTGGTGACCCGATCTCCAACGACGCTGGTTTCCCTGATTTAAGATCAGCATGCGCTTCTTCATGGGACTCACGGTGAAATCCCGAGTCACCCAAAGATCCGGGCACGCGCACCATTGTGGCGAAGTGGTTCTGCGAAATCGCAAGATCGCAGGAGTCCTCTTGCACACTGCGCCCGAACTGCCGACTAACGGAGGGGGTACTCCGATCTTCCGTGAAGTTACTTGATCTCACCTTGTGTACCCGTCGGTGGGACTAGATCGCTCCTCGGGTGATCTCTATTAGACGCGCTTGTTGTCGATCTTGCTGTCTGACAGGACAGCGGGAGGGGTGGCAGCAGCGGGGATACTTCTACTCGCTGCGCCGTGTAGTTACCGAGCTTCGATCTTGGTTGTACTTGGTCGATCTTGCTCTGACCAGTGTCGATCTTAGCTCGGGGGGTCTTGTGGTCGGTGTGTGACCTTTATCCAATAGCTTCCAATACGTGCTTGCCGCTTCCTATAGCGGGTTCTTGAGATTTGAGGGTTGACGAACGTCCAGCCAAGCAATCTGGGCGTAGGGGTTCCACTTAGTGTCGATCTTGATCCTGCGTGGCGTCGGGAGGGCCAATCTTGTATATCCCTACCCGGAATAGCGTAGATGAAGGAAGACTTGTGTAGTAGAAGGTAAAAACAACTCTGAATTAATGGTTATTATCCTATACTTCCCATCTGTGGCTATCCATACCGCACTGGCTTCTTAAAACCCATAATAAAGCTAAGATCGATATTTACCTGTCAGGATCGATATCGCGTGGGTACAATCGCCTTGGGCAGGGATGATGGCACACGCATTCACTGGGTCATTATAGTGAGTGTCACTATATCGAGGATCACCGTAGAGAGGGATTGTCCCTGATCTTGATTGACGGGACGAGATCGAGATCGGAAAACTTCTTATCTGCTTCACCACACCCGCTACTGCCACCTCTCCCGCTGTCCTGTCAGACAACAATAAGCGCGTCTCCTGAGTTCACCCGAGAAGCGACCTAGTCCCACCAACGGGCACACAAGGTGAGATCGAGAATTTTACGGAAGATCGGAGTACCCCTCCGTTAGTCGACAGTTTGGGCGCCGTGTGCAAGAGGACCCCTGCGATCTCGCGATTTCGCAGAACCACTTCGCCACAATAGCATGTTGCTGCTTTTGAGTCCAGTAGTTATGTGTGGCGAAGTGGGTGAACACTTTACCGCCCAAAGTATAGCGCCCCCGAAAAGTGGGGGTGATCCTTCGAGAAGAACCGACTTTTCGGGTAGTACAGGTCCTGGATCAAGTACTAGACTCAATCCAGGTTGGCGTGTGAGCTTGTGCAATCCCTATAGGTGTCGATTAATTCGGCGGACCGGGTTTCACCGGGTATTTGTATTCCTAAGATAGACACACAGAAAATGTAAGAACTTCCAGGTTGTACGTATCCTGGGGGTCCTGAATGTGGGTTGAGAGATCACGAGTAAAGACCTTCTTCCCAAAAGATAACCTAAAATAATACAGAGTTTGAATATACAATATGCAGCCTGCCAGTTAGTTAGCACGCCCGAATACAGGTAAATTTCGGGATGCCCTACGCGCACCACCCTCGAAAACCTCGAGGGAAACAATAGAATGTCTTTCCTAAACACACAGTAATAAACAGTCAAATCCTAGGGGTGGTCACTACCAAACCTCCTAAGATTGCAGGGAAATGAATAGCAAGGGGCGCTCGGAGTGCCCACTAGCAACTTAGCAAATAAAATAACTGGATCACTCCGAGTGTTCAAGCCCACTGGTCCCAAGTTAAATCGACTTGAACGTGTTGAGAGTTATTACGCGGTAAGCGCAGCCTTGGTCGTCCTCACTCTGGGGCCCTCCTAATTAGCAGTCCTCCAGGTAGTCCTTCCTCGACGAGATGGATTGGGAAACACAGCGACCTCCCTTGGTCGCTCGTGTTTCTAAGACACTTGTGATTCACAACGCAAATCAAACTCTGTTTAAAATTATCTTCTACCTTTGGCATTCTAAATTCTTCTTCAATCTTGGTAGTCTTGGTACTTCTTTGGCGGTCTTCCTTTACTTCGTGAGGTCACACTCAGGTAGACTTGGTCTTAGTATACTTGAAATGTCACGTCGAACTTGGATCTGCATACACTCATCAGCGATGGCTCGGCTCTTCTGAGATCGGCAGCACGGGTCTTGTTCTTACACGGTGTAATCATCTGATTGCGATACTCTTAGGGTGCACTGTCTTGATTCTGCTTGAATGTCGGTAAACTGGCTTCCGGACTGAACTTATCTTCGACAACTTGATCTTCGATCTTGTTCTTTGACAGTCACTTGGCCATTCAGGATGTATTGTCATTCGGGATGTACATTCGGGGTGTACGACATAACTTCGGATGGTGTCTTCATATCCGGTAAGCGATCGAACTTTCAGGATGAGGGAGACAGTCTTGGGGTTTACATGTGTAGGTTGGGTCGTAATTGTGGAAACCTTGAAGTTTCGGGGTGTTTTGGGTGATGTTCGGCTCCGTCAAGGTAGGCTGCTCCTCGGGATACGTTCACCGAGGGCATTTGCTTCCTTCTTGTGGATACCTGCCGTCAAGGAGTCGGCGGTCGGACTGAGCGTCGTAATTGCATCCTGAATGTGGTACCCATTCAGGGCGTACGCTTCCAACCTGTGAGCCTCTCCGTAACCGAACATCTGCATCCCCAAAGTCCAAACTATCAATTCGCCCAGGGGTCCCACTCAATACCCATCTCGAAAACCATCATCTCTTGTCCGAATCAGTGTGCACGGGTTGTCCCGGCTGGGCAGCTGCGGGTGTGCCTAGAGGCACATCGTCACAACCTCCCCTCGGATACACGGTCTTTCACTGAGGAAATTACCATCGAAGTGACAGAACATGAGCCGACCAAACGTAAGCAGCTATCTCGGGCGACCAGACATCCCGAATTGCAAAACCGTTAGGCGATTACCCCAGATCGGGGCTTTTCTACGTCCCGTCTACTATCCAACTGTCGTACCCAATTCAGAGTGGCAATCAAGATTCCATTCACAACGAGAACTGCCAACGATCCAGCAACTGATGAGCGAGAAACCAAGCAACTCCGGAGACCGGGCACCAACTAGCGGTTCGCCCCCCTTAACGTCAGAGCCACTTCCCAGCGCCCAGCCTGAAAAGCCGGGTGCCCAGGATGCAGGCGGTACTACTGAGGGTGACCGCGGTGCAACTTCCGGCTCTGGCTTGGAGTCCTCGGCTGACAAGCGCGGTGAGACGACTCAAGAAACTCCCCAGGAGGCGGCGAAGACGCCACAAGTCCCGGAACGTAAGCATGCAAAGGCGCCGAAGAGACGAAGCTCTAGCGCGACAAAATCCACAGGCAAGAGAAGCAGGAGCGGCTCCAAGGAGCGTCCTCGTAACAAGAAGAAGCGGAGTTCGAGCAAAGAACGCTCGTGTTCAAGCACGGCGACTGCTTCCGACGACAGGTCGCCTCCAGACGTAACTCCGGCGTCAACAGTTGCTCCACCAGTGGTGGACAAGGCTCAAGATTTGATCCAGCGTGCACTTCAGCCATTGCTGGCCAAAGCCTTCACGACGGACGACATTGACAAGCTGGATGCTCTGTCAGACGCCGCAGGCACGGCTCGCCCCGCTCTGGAGGGTCACGTCCCTCCGACACGTGATGCTGCGCCTCCCTCTCATCTCCCTACTCCGAACACGATGTTCGTAGGAGTTCCAGCGACGGCTGCGGATCTCTCCAATGGAAGTCTTCTCTGGGGTGGCTATGGTGGAGTCGAATGTCTCCTGGGAGTGAAATCCCTTTCGGAAGAAGACGTTCAGTTCCTCGCCAAGTTATTGAGTCCGGATGTCGACATCCGTCGCGAAATATTGACTCCTCTGGCTGATACGCTAGAGCCTGACTCGGATGAGTTTCTTTTGGCACTGAAAAGCATCTCGACCAAACGGGAAATGGCTTCTCTTCTGCGTCACTATGGCGCTCAAGATCTGGCTCAGAAAATCTTCGGGATGACGACTCTCATGAAGCGTCTCCTGGACAAGTATCGCACTCTGGAGTCTTCCAATCAGCGTTCGAGTTCTCAAGCAACTCGGCGTGCTTTAAAGGATTTTGAGGAGGTCCGACAGGTTCGCGCTGACTACTGACTGCTCCAAAAGTATTGGCATCAAGAAGCCGAGATTGCCAGATCATACATCATCTCCGAATTGGGAAAGCACACTCACGATTACAAGCACGAAGCTCTGGAACACGAGCGTCAAGAACGTGCACTCCAAGCACGCGTCACGCGTCTGGAGAGTGACAATGACGAGCTGCAGAAAGTCATCCGCGATCCAGAGAATCGTTTGAAGGCGTCCGCCTTGGATCCGTCCAAACTAATGAATTTCCTCCATCGCCATGACACTAGGGTAGACGGCAATTGGCCTCGCCTGAGAGCACTCCCGGAGAAGTTTCGCGATCACCAAGAACCTCCTGAGGCTTGGAAGACTCAGATCTTCGTCAATACTTTGGATGATCCCACATTGCGGCCTGAACCAAATGTGTTCGCGGATGAGAATGACGACTCTGAGGAAAATCAAGATCTCGGAGACTCGAGACCTCGTTCGGGTTCGAAAGATGATCGAGTTTACTTCTCTAAGTATCCTCCAAGCCCACTGTCGTCGTCACTTCTCCAAAACACTAAGTCTTCGGGTCGTTCGGCGGGTGACTCGTCAGATCTTCAGAACATTCAGTGGCGTCCCACATCATACACTCCAAATGGTGAACCCCCTCTGGATACCGTCGCTTCACCACTCTTGGACGTGAGTGCGGTGTGTGCATCTCTGGATGGTCCCATAGTTTGGGACAAACTGCGCACAGACGTTCAAGTTCTTATGCGTTCTGGTTTAACACTGGATCAGGCAGAAGATTTAATCCGGAGTGGTCAAGCGGTGCATTCCCGGATCCCTTCTAGGATGCTCTCCGTGATGTTATCCCGGATGATGTACTGGAAACGCTTGGATAACACTCCGTGGACTAAGTTCGTCCCGAGCTGGTGTTATAAGAACGCTGAGTCTCGTCTGGAAGCGGACTTGGAAACGGGAAACATCCCTTCTCGTTGGCCACCATTATCCAAACAAGTTCACATGGACGACGAAGAGTCGTCTTCCAAGGTCACGTCGGCTTCCTCTTCCCGAAAATCACGTCCGGCTCAAGAGCGTAAGCAGTCACAGCTAGCTCGGAAGGACTACAAGGATCTTCTCCCAATGGAACGCCGGTTGATCGAGACTCCTCGCCCTGGAGTGAATTCATGGAGACGCTACGGCATCCTGGTGAAATTCGCCCCTGGGACTACGAGCGCTTTGGAGCAATCATATGGATTCCCAGACTACGCCCCAAATCTCTCCAAGCCCGCTGAGGCTGAGCAGAATCGCCTTCGTTGGAAGCCTGCTGACTTCATGATGTTCTGGGAAACGAAGCCCTGGGACAAGATGTTTCAGGAGCGCTCGAAGTACCTTGCTCTACACACTCGGACGCAGCTCTCGAAAGTTTCCCGTGATGCTCTGGATGAGATTGTGGAGTTTATGTCGGAACACCGTCGTGCCTTCTGGTGGATTGGTCATTGGATCTTCATCGACCTGTCACTGGACGAGTATTCCAGCAATCTTGCCAAGGAACGGAAGACTGAGTGCGACCAAGTCAAGAAGTCGTACAAGCGGTTGATCAACAAGTGGGTTGACAAGGGTATGAGGGAGTCGCTCCTGGAAGAACTCGGAGTGTGGACTTACCACTCAAAGTGTTGTCACTGGATCCTTATGGATTCCTCCTACAAAACTCTCACTGGGACTCCTTACTCTTTGGAAGAACAGGTGAAACCCCTTGATCAACGAGAATCCAGTCGCGTGCAATTGAACACGTGTCAATCCGATGCGGATCGCGTGCAGGACCTTCCTCAGACGACTCGCGACAAGTTACTTCCAGTGGAGCACCGCAAGCGGCACCTGGTCACGTTAGCCGACTTCGTCTGATTTTCAAGGTCGCCACAACGCTCCTAGTCCGAGTCACATCTGCATGTTGCATCTTAACACCATAGCTAATCCGTTTCGAGACGTAACTTTCTCGTTTGCTCCTTTTCCATCATCATCATCATAGTCAAATCACACTTCATAGATTCAGGAACCAAAATCCACATTCAGGTATCATCTCATCATGGCATCCCGAAATTCGTCTTCACTTCATCAACAGTTTCAAAACAATTCCTTCAATTCGCGCGGCGACGATCTGGGTCGTTTTGGTTGCATTCCATTAGGGTGCCTAGGCCCGCGGGTGATCATCCCCAGCTTGCATAGCTTGGAATCTCGCCTTGGCCCTCGCTCCCTTGTTGAACTCGTACAGTAACACCCCACAGCTCAGCTGAGACACTGGGATCCATTCAGGATCGGCGTAGCCTTTCCACTTGACAAGATACTCTCGGGATGGCTTGGACGTTCGGGTTCGTTTCACCCATCGTACATCCTGAATGCCCTCCACTTCGTACTCGTCATTCGCATTGTCTGGCTCCCAACTGTCTTCAGGTAGTAATGCCGCATCAAAATCGTCATCGTCTTCAACTTCGACTTCAACTTTGGGCCTTCTAGAGAAGATGGCCCTTGGCTTAAGTCGGCTGATATGCACCCAGGGATTTACTCGATATTCCAAGTCTTCAACCTTCAGCTTCACTCGAAAGTCATCCCGGACATCCTCAATCCGGAACGGTCCGTGCCACAAGCGCGCCAGTTTCCGGCTCAATCCAGGTTGCACCTTTGGAATATACAACCAAACTGCGTCTCCCTTCTCGAAACCAGCTTTTAGGCGGTCAGATAGCTCACGCCACTTCCTAGTCTGTTCTTCGGAACGCGCACGTTTTGCCTTTCGCTGGAGTTCCTCTGCACAAGCAAGTGCGTAGCTGTAGTCTCTCTGGAACTTCCGTCGCCACTCGTAAGCAGTTCGCTCGGGGAGAGTTGAAGGCTTAGGCCCCAGCATAGCAGACACGGTTCCTTGGGTATCCCATCCGTGTACAAGATAGAATGGTGTGTTCAGGCGGGTTGCGTCAAAAGATGTATTCAGGGCGAACATCAGCCTCTCGGCGTGCTCATCCCAATCCGACTGATCTGCTTCCGCAACATACGCCTTGACACTCCGAATGACTGTCTGCACCGAACGTTCTTGCTGACCATTCGCTTGGGGCCGATACGCGAGGGTCGCTCTTTGCATGTTCCCTATGAGATCTCGGAATCTTGCGAAGACCTCACTCATGAAACGAGGATCTTGGTCATGCCGAATCACTGAGGAAGCTCCGAATCTCCGAAAGACGGATTCTTCATACGCTTCAGCGACATTTTGAGCAGTTTTCGACGCCATTGGTTTGCACATCATATATCCGGAGAACATGTCTTGGAATAGCAACAGAAACGTATTCCCTCGGACTGACTCTGGCAGATGAGTCACGAAATCCATAGAGACGGCCTCGAAAGGTCGTGCAGGCTCAATGTTGCCTGGTGAAGGACCGGCATTCGGGGGTGACCCCTTACCACTAGCGCAATCCACGCATTCCTTCACGAATCGCTCCACGTCAGCATACATCCCCTCATGTCCTCCCTGAAAATCTTCATGCGCATAGTGGAGCATGTCTTCTCGTAGTGAGGGAAGGGGCTCACACTCAGGACCGCAAAGAGTGACGTCTTCTGAGACTCCCATGGTTACGACATTCGGGCTGTTCTTAGGCATTTCCGAATTCAACTTCGTTTCTTCGTCAGATGTCTTCACGAGCTGTTCTCGAATTCTCGACACCACTTCCAGGTGTTTTCTCTCGGCGTCTTCCTCAACACCCCAGGATTTACCCAATGCCAGTGTTTTGGAGGTCAGGTAGTCAGCAGCCTGGTTAAATTCTCTTTTAACATGAACCAGTCGCACACTGTTGAACCTCTTCTTCAACACTTCGCATTCGGCCAGTCTCCTTTGGAGGTTGGGTTGATTGCAATTGATCAAACCTTGGACTTGTTGTATGACGATTCTCGAATCTACCACGACCACTAGATCCTGGATTCCTCGGTCACGAGCCATAGCTAAACCGCGTAGCAATCCGAAATATTCCGCATCATTCACAGTAACACCATCCAGAATGTAGCCTCGAGCGTCCAGCACCTTCCATTCAGGGAGTTACCACAGCACACAACCACAGCTTCCAATCCGTGTCGATGTCTTCGCAGCTCCATCGAAACTCAGGACCACTCCAGTGTAATCTGCTTCAAGCATCTCGATACTGATCACGGGGGGGGGGGGGTGCCTTGACACACCCCTTGGCCGGAATGAGCGATTCCGCGATCTTATCTAGATGTCTCTCGGAGCGATACCTGCACCCAGGATGGCAGCAAGTCCATCTTCATCCCGCTGGACTTTTTGGATCTCTAGGTCGTATTGCGACAAGGCAACACCCCAAGAAACCAAGTTTTCGTCGGCGGCCTTAGTCTTGATCACCCACTTCAAAACCGAGTGTCTGGTGTAGACCACGAGAGGACATCCTTCGATCAGAGTCTTGAACACATGTAGAACCTGAATAACAGCCAATACTTCTTTCTCAGCAATGTGATATCGAAGTTCTGCGTCATTCAGGACACCCCCCGTGAACCGATCTGGTTGGATGACACCATCATGCTCTTGTCCATGGACAGCACAAGCTGCCCACTGATTGGCATGAGGAATGACCACAAAGGGCTTGGTCCGATCAGAATGCCTGAGTAGTGGAGTAGCCACGATCTTTTGTTTCAGAATGTCGAACGCTTCCTTGGATCGGGACAAATCTCTCCCAGCTCGTACCTGCTCATCTGACAGTTCGTAGAAAACTGCGGCCACTACTGGGAAGTCTTCAATGAACTTGTGATCATAGTTGAGGCTGCCTAGGAATGACTGTACACCTTTCAGGGTAGAAGGAAACGGGAGATCTTGGATGCCTTTCACGATTTTCGGGATAGCGCGAATACCTTCTGCCCCGATTTCATGTGACAGGTAGGGTATAGTGCGTTTTCCGAATTCACTCTTGGGTAAACTAACCGAAATGTTCGAGTATCGCAAACGATAGAGTAAAGCATCCAGGTCCTCACACAGCTCATCCCAAGTCCTGGCACCGTGGGCTATGTCGTCGATATAAGAACGACGCCCCAAGACAGGACCCATCTGGGATGGCGCTGGAATGTTGCGCCTGAAAACAGTCATCGGCTCAGTTAGTGCCGTCAGATGGTGATCCACTTCAGACTTTTCTGGCCTTTGCGGCCCCAATTCCAAGTAATCGAGGACATCTTGATCCACAAGCACCTCTTCTTCAGGTGGCAATCTCACAAATCCCCACAAACAGTTGTTGATCATATGCTGGTAGATCAGCGGAGCGTTCTTCAGCCCGGAAGGCATTCGGACCCATTTAAAATGTCCGAATGGACACACGAACGCAGAGATCAGCTTAGCCCGTTCAGTCATTCGGACTGCCCAAAAGCCACTTGCCATATCTAAGCTCATAAACCACGTCGCACCCTCAAAACCAGTCAACAGGTCGTCGATCAGCGGGAGGGGGTAGTTAGAAAGCTGAATGAAACCATTCACCACTCGATAGTCAATACACATTCGAATATCAACTCCGTTTTTCTTCTGGACGATCACGATCGGAGAAGCCCAAGGGGACTCCGAATGTTCAATCAACTTGGTCTCCAGGAGCTTCTTGAGTAGCTCATACACTTTGATGGCAGCTTGGGGTGCAACTGGTCTCGGGCGCTGAACCGCGGGCTTTGCATCCCCAACATCCAAGTCGCAAACCACACCTCGAGCTGGAGCAGGCGCCGCGTTACCATCTCCTAGTAAGATACTGCAATGACGTTTCAAGATCTCTTTGAGTTGACGCTCCTGAACTTCAGTAGTTACTCCAGGTTCACCAACATCGGCCTTCAAAATATCGCATCTTGGACTGAGATCTTGCAACTCGGGTAACATCGCCAACTGATCTTTCAACTGTGACATCATATCACTTCCTTCGTGGATATAAACTGCGGACTCCTGTTCATGCTCTTCGACACTCACTCGCATGCACCGGATGTAATCTTCTTCCAGTCGCTCCAAAGGAGTACTCGAACAGACTGTTGTGGACACTTCTGATCTTTCACCACTCGCTGCTTCCGTATTCTCTCCCCTTTGCAAGGCACACTCAGGCTCACTTTCGACTACACATTCCGAAATCACGGTCATTGGCCGTTTATGTAGTCGGACTACTCGAACTTCATCGTTCTTGCCCTGAGGTCTCATCAACAGCTTCGCAGGCCACTGATAGAGATGTTTCGGGACAGAAGGCGGAGCAGTGTCCCGAAGGGCCTGCTCTTAACGTTCCTTCCGCATCCTAGCTTGCGTGGACAGAGTGTTCTCATAAATGAGGTGTTGCCATTCCTGATACCTTCGTACTCCAGGTCGCACAAAACGCCCTCCCCTTGGGAAACAACCATACACCACTATTCAAGCATCAGGTGTAGACGAATCTATCCAGAGATCCTTGTCGGAAATATTCACCACTTTTACGGCTACTGCCCACGACTTAGCGCCATACAGAACTTGAGTCACCCACTGGTCGCCCCTGCTGACCCATACCACATCTCGGAGTGGCTGACACTCGCCATACCGGAGCTTCACATTCACGTGTTCTCCGGGGCGTAGATGCACATCCTGTAGCGGGATGATCGGGATGTTCCGCTAACGGTGTTTCCGAACCATGTAACCATACATCAGAACAGACTCCTCATCGGGGAGTGCCACCGTTCCTTCACGGATACATAACCGTACTCCAGCACTGTACATGAAGTCCATTCCCAAAAGCACGTCAACGCCTTCTCCGATGTTCGTGACCCAAACATCCAGGATGTAGACAACACGTCTTCCCAAAGTGATCTTGATCTGCGTACTTGCAGTGATGTAAGTCGGGACGCCTCCTAGGCTGGACACCTTGATTCGCTTCTGTGAGTTTAACTTGAGCTTGAGTCTACGCGCAAGATCCAAACTGATCATACTCACAGTCACTCCGGTATCCAACAGTATATGCGTCCTGAAATCGTTGACCGCACCGTGAACCGTGGCAACCTGTTGCTTGTCCTCCTTCTCATCATGATGCGCCCACCATCCGTACCGTTCTCCGAAATTCAGCTTAAACGCAGCTGGTCCTTCGGGTTCGGCCGGAAGTGGAGGCCTCGAATACTAAGTACGACTACACTCCAAAGGCACAGGTTCATGATCAATCAGGGAGGTCATACATTGTAGGTTATCTTGGTTCTGGTTCCGCAATTCGGGGCCAACATACGCTAACACACACAATTCTGAGGGTCTTCTCAGCCCGACGCGTACCGAATCCCCATTCGGCGGGCTTAGTAGTTTAACTGCGCTCCCTCAGAATCGCCCTTGCCATTCAGGATGTTTTCCCGAATGTGGCTTGGAAGGTCAGCTAGGTCTCCTTGCTGCAGCAATTTCTTGATCTCTTGAAAAGCTCTCCAATCTTCGCATCTTCCATCGTGAATCTGGTCACATTTCAGGCATGCTTTCGTCTCACACCTTTGAGTTGGATGTCCATGTCTCTGGCAGCGATCACAGACCATAACAGCCCAGCAATTCTCCGGTCGATGTCCCCGCTTCTTGCAATTCTGGCAAAACTCCATCCGGTCCGGGTTGTTCGGCCGAAAACTTGGCTGCTGAGGCTGCCTTGGTGGTGGTGCTCTTGGTCCAGCTGCTGGATCTCTGGGCTTCCACCCCACACTGTTCATCACTCGGTACACCTCGTGGATGAGGTCTTCCCGGGTTAACAGCCTGGCATCCGGGTTGCCATCTCGTAGGACGTCCTGAGCGTACGTACTCAGCGCAGCTAAGTCCACCCTTTCGTCGTCTTCGAACGTCGCTTGAGTGTCAGAGCCTTGAACTTCGTCATCTTGGGCCACGTAAACCTGATTCGGACGATTCATCCTTGGCCCATTCCGAGCAACGTTGTCTGCTCTGAAATCCCGAGGCTGTGCCCCTCGACCAGAATGCACTCCACTCGGGTTCACTTCCTCTTGCTGCTTCAGAACATACTCCAACTCAGAAACCTTCCTGAAACGCTGACTCTGCAGGGTCGTCTTGAGCGTCACATCCGTGAGATTCTCGATGAATCGCTTGATGTGCTGCTCACGTCGACGCTCGGACTTCCGGAAACGCACGTCTGCACGTTCAGCCGCCAAATTCAGGAGATACAGGAAAGCCAATGCGGTCTCGTCCTTGAACTGCTTCATCGTGTAGTACTTCTCGGACTCTGACACCCTCGACTTGCAGTACTCACGCTTGACCTCCTTGGACAGTCGACTCCATTCCGAGCGCACATGCTTCGATAGCTGTCCGTACCAATTTCGGACTGCGGGTGTCCTCTTTGTCTTGAGCTCGTAGACCTTCGCCTGATCCGTCCAGCCTCCTTGCACAGTCGCGTTTAGAAATCGCTCCCACCAGCGACGGCGCGCAGACAACGACAGCTTCTCGTCGAAGTCTTCTAGCGTATTAGTAAACGTCCTCAGCGTCACTACTGAGCCTCCTTGGGTCATCGCAGCACTTGTCGTATACGCAGGCATCTCATCCGAGGAGCTAGAGTCGCTTGAGCTGTAGCCTTCGTCACTTGACTCTCCGCCGGAACTAGCCCTTGAAGGATCTCCATCTTGACGTGAATGCTTCTTGTTTGAGTCCTTCTTGGCGGGCTTCTTGGCGTCCGTCTTCTCTGGTGCAACAGGCTTAGTCTCTCGCACCTGAGACTTCAATCGGGATACGCTTGACGACTTTACCCCCGGCATCTGCTCAGACTTGACTGCTTCGTCTTCCTTTGCATACTTTGTTCCAGTCAGACTCTGAAGAGTCAACTGGAGTTGTTCTGCTGGAAGGTCGCTGTCGCACTTGATGTCCCGTCTTTCACTTGCGTGTCCCTTGATTGCGTTACCCGGGAGTGGGTGCATAGTCGCACGCGTGGGTTCAGACTTGACTTGAGTTGCTGAATCAGATCCATAAGTTGCACGAGTGTCTTGAACTTGAGGACGTGTTGCGGGAGTGTTGCGCGAGCGCATTCCTTGCACGTTCTGCAGATCTCGGATGGTCTCCTGATCCCTGTTGTGCGCCTCTTCCAGAGAGTGCATCTTCTGCTGGAAGGATTCCAATTGTGCATCAGGGTCTTCTGCACGTCGGCAACCCAGGCAACCTTCTCCGCCTCGACCTTCGTTTCGCGTTGCTGCCAGCGCTCTTCGACCTCGACTCGCGCGGACTCCAGCGCAGTATGTGCGCCTTCGGCGCGAGCTGCATCAACCGTTTGTAGTGACGCAGGTGTCCGGGCAGGTGGAATAGGAGCGGGTGACCTCGGCGGCAGGTCGCTTCGGCTTGCACGATCAGGAACACTTGGCGAACTCCGTCCTTCCGGTGGACTTCCACGTACGGCTAGCGCCTGGATCGCATGGAACTCTTGCTGGACCTGTTGCCCTAGGTGAGCCTGGTTAGACTCCATTCGGGACAGCAAGTCTTGCGTCGTACGCATCGTATTCAACGCAACCTGAGAAGCTCCAGACATGCGAGCTCGACTCGTCCTTCCTGAGCGACTCGTCCGTTCCGACTTGATCGACCTCCTTGGTGACTTCCTCGACTTAGACGATCGCTTGGATGATCGAGTGGATCGCTTGGAACTACGCCACTTCCGTTCCTCTGCGCTCGAGTCTGAAACGCTCGACGACTCACTGGGACTCGGCTTCAGGGAGCGTGCGTGACTTCGGGATGTCCTCGACCGATGATCACTCCGAACGCTAGTGCGACCCGACTCTGACATAACGACATCGTCATGGCCCACTACCGCTGGTGATCTCGGGAGGACGGCCTCCGTTACTTGGACACTCACGTTCCCGTCGACTTGCGCAGTGCTGCCTTGGGCAGCGAAGCCCATTCCGGGTGGTGCAACGAATGAGTACGGCATGTGAGCCGATGCTGCTCCTCCCATAGACCAGAGTGATGAGGAAGACGACATCTTTCCGGACGACTGCGACTCAACGGGTCCGCTGAGGTTGGACTCTTCGGATCCCGAAGCGGTCAGTCCGAACAACGTCGATCCATATCCAGAACTCGGCATCGGCGATGCGCTTCGAGTTCCAGACACTTCGCTCGGGATCGCAGTGCTTCGGCTGTCCTGAGCGGACGTCCCGTACGACATGAGAGAACTCATCGACGGAGTCGAGGCTGGACGTGGCGGCAGGTGTTGGGGCCGCTTTAGCTCGGGCTCTCCAAGCGACGAACTCGCAGGACTGCGAGTCACTCGGACTCCCGCTTTCTTCAGCTGCTCGACACACTCGCTTCCAAGTAGTCCAGCTTCATAACCCGACATCAATGAATCACCTTCTGCGTCTTCCGGCTTCATGTCTTCCACAGTGTCAGTCAAAGCTCGTACATCCTGAGGTGACAGCATTCGCGACGGCACACCCGAGGTGACTTCGCGCCATTCCAGGAGCTCCATCGTTAGCAGATGCTGAAGGTCTTCAGCTACCGCTCGGATTAAGCTCCGGTCCATTTGAGACGCATGAGCTCGAAACCACTCCGGAATCAGGTTGAGAAATCTGAATCCGACGTCGAAGAACTTCGTCTGGAGCACCGCAACGCACTCCCTCGGGGACAAGTCTTTCAGGTGCAACCGAAGTGAAGTCGACGACAGCATTTGGTGCCAGTCTCACGAGGCTCCATTCGGAAATTCACGCTTCCGACCGGCTAGCCATCGACATTCGGGTTGCGACGTACTCGGACGTCCTCACCACTGCCGCGTACCACGACTTGAAGTCTGGATTCGGGTGAGGCCACGTGTACTCGATCGTCGGAGACATCACGAATTCCAGAGTGACTTGCTCCCAACGACGAACTTGGTCGGCCACGTACGTCTTCCCTTGGTCCACGCTGAAAGGCGGTTCCACTGGGTCTTCGTTCACAGTCAAGTCAATCTCCATTCGGGATCTACTTGGCGACTGGACTTCGGGTGTACTTGTGAAGCTTGACTTCAACCCTTGCAGGTCAGACGGTAACGACGTCTCCGGTTTCGGGTACGAGGTCTCTTGCGAGTCCTCAAGCACCACTTCTTCCTTGACCGTCAACAACGGGCCTTCCAACTTGATCGTGGGCGTTTCATCCGGAACCATTTTCTCTTCCGCGTCGTCATCCACGCCGATCACATCTTCATCCGGCTGGGACTTCACCAAAGCCTCCTCAGCCGGGCACTCAACCATGACGGCGCCTCCCACAGATGCCTGAACGGGCGCATCCGGGACGGACACACCCACAACCTCCACACTCGAATCCGAGCTGGAGTCTCCGCCAGAGCCAACCGACGCGCTCTCCTTCTGGCCATCTTCGGTGATTTCATCCAGGAAAAATGGTGCGCCCCCTGAATAGTGTCTTCCGAATCCGGCTGCTCTGGAGCGTCCATTGGCTCCGCTGCCTTCTTCTCCTCGCGAGTTGCTCGACGCTTCGCAGCGTTCCGAGCGCGGGCTTCCTTCTCGATAACGTCGAGAGGCTTCTGCGCTTCGGGTTGCACCCCACAAGTCCGACGCGACTGTCTTGGCGCTCCTCCGCGCCCTCGACCGCGTCCACCTACTTCACGTGTGCTCTCAACTTCACTCATAACCCCAAGATTAGTAAGGTTAGTAGCTCTCAGCACCCTCTAGATCTAACTTAATACGAAATATCGGTAAAACCCACGGCAACCAAATCCGGGCACGCGCACCAGTTGTGGCGAAGTGGGTGAACACTTCACCGCCCAAAGTATAGCGCCCCCGAAAAGTGGGGGTGATCCTTCGAGAAGAACCGACTTTTCGGGTAGTACAGGTCCTGGATCAAGTACTAGACTCAATCCAGGTTGGCGTGTGAGCTTGTGCAATCCCTATAGGTGTCGATTAATTCGGCGGACCGGGTTTCACCGGGTATTTGTATTCCTAAGATAGACACACAGAAAATGTAAGAACTTCCAGGTTGTACGTATCCTGGGGGTCCTGAATGTGGGTTGAGAGATCACGAGTAAAGACCTTCTTCCCAAAAGATAACCTAAAATAATACAGAGTTTGAATATACAATATGCAGCCTGCCAGTTAGTTAGCACGCCCGAATACAGGTAAATTTCGGGATGCCCTACGCGCACCACCCTCGAAAACCTCGAGGGAAACAATAGAATGTCTTTCCTAAACACACAGTAATAAACAGTCAAATCCTAGGGTGGTCACTACCAAACCTCCTAAGATTGCAGGGAAATGAATAGCAAGGGGCGCTCGGAGTGCCCACTAGCAACTTAGCAAATAAATAACTGGATCACTCCGAGTGTTCAAGCCCACTGGTCCCCAAGTTAAATCGACTTGAACGTGTTGAGAGTTATTACGCGGTAAGCGCAGCCTTGGTCGTCCTCACTCTGGGGCCCTCCTAATTAGCAGTCCTCCAGGTAGTCCTTCCTCGACGAGATGGATTGGGAAACACAGCGACCTCCCTTGGTCGCTCGTGTTTCTAAGACACTTGTGATTCACAACGCAAATCAAACTCTGTTTAAAATTATCTTCTACCTTTGGCATTCTAAATTCTTCTTCAATCTTGGTAGTCTTGGTACTTCTTTGGCGGTCTTCCTTTACTTCGTGAGGTCACACTCAGGTAGACTTGGTCTTAGTATACTTGAAATGTCACGTCGAACTTGGATCTGCATACACTCATCAGCGATGGCTCGGCTCTTCTGAGATCGGCAGCACGGGTCTTGTTCTTACACGGTGTAATCATCTGATTGCGATACTCTTAGGGTGCACTGTCTTGATTCTGCTTGAATGTCGGTAAACTGGCTTCCGGACTGAACTTATCTTCGACAACTTGATCTTCGATCTTGTTCTTTGACAGTCACTTGGCCATTCAGGATGTATTGTCATTCGGGATGTACATTCGGGGTGTACGACATAACTTCGGATGGTGTCTTCATATCCGGTAAGCGATCGAACTTTCAGGATGAGGGAGACAGTCTTGGGGTTTACATGTGTAGGTTGGGTCGTAATTGTGGAAACCTTGAAGTTTCGGGGTGTTTTGGGTGATGTTCGGCTCCGTCAAGGTAGGCTGCTCCTCGGGATACGTTCACCGAGGGCATTTGCTTCCTTCTTGTGGATACCTGCCGTCAAGGAGTCGGCGGTCGGACTGAGCGTCGTAATTGCATCCTGAATGTGGTACCCATTCAGGGCGTACGCTTCCAACCTGTGAGCCTCTCCGTAACCGAACATCTGCATCCCCAAAGTCCAAACTATCAATTCGCCCAGGGGTCCCACTCAATACCCATCTCGAAAACCACCATCTCTTGTCCGAATCAGTGTGCACGGGTTGTCCCGGCTGGGCAGCTGCGGGTGTGCCTAGAGGCACATCGTCACAAATGCAACATTTGCAATTTCATACCGATTTCTCGGTTTGCATCGGTGAGATGTCATTCTTGACGTTTACGGGCTAAAAGGCTTGAGTTGTCGGTGATTCGAGAGTCGGCAGCAGTGGCAGCAAGTGAATTAAACTTGCTACTATCTTCAACATGCACCTATAGCCAATCAGAATCGCCCATAGTGAAGCCATGTCAGCCATCGGTGCTGGCTTTCTTCGCAGGCCGTTTGCCTTTGGATGTACTGGGCTGAGTGGCAACAGAAGTAGGGACACACACAGTGGAGCCTTCTTCTCTTGCTGCGTGTCCCGTGCTGGGTTCGTGTGGGGTGGTGGGACCCTCAGCCATGACTCCACTGCTGCTGGGTCTTTTCAAATGGTGAATCAAGACGAAGCCAAGGATTCGAGTGCCAGGGCGGTGTATCGGGCTTGAAGAAGCCGCACCGTTCCTGGGTACAGATTGAGAACAATGGGCCTTCATTGATGGCTCGCGGCGGATGACTGCGGTGAAGCATCCAACGTAAGTGATGAGCTTACGACGTGAGAAGGGGTGTCATGATCATGAGTGTTCTTTGTCTTCCGCGGAACAATTTATTTTTCAACTCACTCCTACTTCTGAGCAAGTGAATGCAAGGTCGTTTCTTTCAAGTTTATTCGTGTTTAACCCTCCTACACCCTACTCGAGATCCTACTCTACATTGACATCCCGTGAGTACTCGACCCTGTCCAGGGGAAGTACAGGATACTTGGTGGAGAAGTTGGGTACTTCGTTCGCTAGAGATGGATCCGAGTAGCAAGTACGGAGAGGGTTCCCTTGGAGTGAAATGTTATTCTAGTTTGGTGTCGTGCGTTGGATACTGGAGTGGATTCCCTGGGTGGGAGTCGTACAACACCTAGGACAGTCTATGTTGGGCGAAGTAACTGTGGGTTCTTACGCAGAAGGTCAGGAGTATCGTGATGCTGTGGACAACCGCTCTAGAAAGTGGTTCGGACGTCGATATGTTTGGTACAGATACTAGTGAGGGCCAAGGTGGCCAAGGAGGACTCGGACGATTCTGGCAGACCCATCGCGGCCTGATTTGACTACACCTGCTTGTTTGGGTTCTGTGGAGTCTCTAGTACTGCGAGCTACGATGGACTCTACGCGTGAATGAGGAAGGTCTCGTATTCAGACTCGTCACCTCGGGAGGAGTCTTTCACCTTCACTCAGTAGCGTTCCTACGAACACTCATGGACTTCCGTCGACTGGACTTGTGGAACAGGTGTCGCCCTTCCTTGTAATGCTAGTACAATTTCTCAGTTTGAAACTGTAGTGCAGAACGCGGCTATTACTACGTCGGCGGCGCAGTCTCCTTCCCAGCAGGAGGGCGTGATGATGACTGGTTCGGCTCAGCTGCAGACGTCATGTATCAGCGGTGGTGGACAGCGGCCATTCAACCAGAAGTTTGACTTCCAGACATCTCGTGCAGGCGTAAGTAAGTAACGGGATACTCGACCCAGGCGCAACAGTATTTTTCAGCTTCTGTAATGCAGACTTCGCATCCTTTTATACCAGGTTGGTTAGGTACAGTCACTCCGGCTCATGCGGCGCAGCCAGGGACTCCGATGCCTACGCAGCGCATTCGCACTGTGATCACTTTGTATCGGGACTGTACTAATGGACGCTCTCCTACAACGCCTAGCTTAGGTTTCAACTATTCTCTTGGGCAACCTCTTGCATGGACGCAAGCGGCAGGAATGAACTACACCGGGCGAAAGAGCCGAGGGTTAGTCAAGCCAGGAAGTGTAGACATGGGTGGCAACACCACACGCAACTGACTCTCCTCAGTTGCAACAGGTTGCGGGTTCAGAAGGAACGAAATGTCCGACTTGACGCTCATTGTCTCTGTGCCAATTGCTGGAAGTGCGCGATCAATGCTGTGACGGGGTCACACAAGCACCTTGCTTAAGGAAGCGTGCTATTAAGAGTATACGAACTCTAAGTGAACGGTGGTTCACTAGTCCCTGGTCTTAGGGGACTTAACCCTTTCGCGGTGAAAGGGCGCAAAAATCGCACTTTTAGATGGTTTCCAAAACACGGTACGAAATGCTCATCTAAAAGGGCGATTTTTTCGCCCTTTTACTTAAGTTCAACTAAATATATACCTTCTTTTGAGACATATGAAATACGGTACGATTGCGTAATCATCATGTAATCATACACCTTAATAAAGTTAAGTCAAATGTGTACAGTATGCACCAGCAAATCCAAACAAATCACAGTAGATCGCATGTCTCATGGGACATGCCAGAACAGTACCGTGAACTCATTAAAGGGCGAAAAATGCGCTCTTTGAGAAGCAAATATCTTAGATTTGTATAGTATAGTTTAGACAAATGGCTCGCGAAAGGGTTAATAGCCAGTTTAGCATAGATTTAAGACTGATTTATTTATAGTTAATTAGGTCAATTGGCCTGTAATACAAATTACTAGTTAACTATAATTTGTTCTAGATATGAACATAAAAGTAGGTCAAATACTATTGGCTGGCCCTCAGCCACCAGGCCTACGTGGGAGTGGTGTGGTCCACACCACCCACAACAGAGTATCCACAAAACGAATACTCCCAGAAGTATATCTACTTCTAGAGGCGGTACCGTATCTGGGGTACCCCTCATGTAACCCCGTTACATCCTCCCCCACTTAGATTGAGTTCCCCTCAACCAATGAGGAGACAGGAAGAGAGCGCCGCTCTCTTTCCTTCCCTTGTCTATACCCATCGACGAGTCGCCGTTGTGGCTTGGCGGCATCATCAAGTTTTTTTTAGCGTTTTCCAAGATACTTGAGGTTT
Organism: Phytophthora palmivora; assembly: GCA_008079305.1. Lineage (NCBI taxonomy): Eukaryota > Oomycota > Peronosporomycetes > Peronosporales > Peronosporaceae > Phytophthora > Phytophthora palmivora. The sequence continues at coordinate 35,978 of VOQZ01000275.1, read as the reverse complement.
CCACATCAACCTCCTTAAGCATGCCACGAAAGGCCAGCTCTCACGGCGCTTCAGCGCCTTTTAAGTCTAAGACAGCGAAGTCGAAGACTGCTAAGGCCAAGTCGAAAGACAAGGCCACTCCGCTCAAGGAAACCCGCAAGGCGGCTTCCAAGGCACCCAGCAAGCCTACCGCTGCTGCTGTCGCTCAAGGAGGGAGTCCGCGACGCAGTCACTCGCGCTCCTTGTCGCCCGACGACATGCCGAACGCTCGGTTCGCCTATCCGGACCACAGTCCTGGGACGGAGTCCCCTGACTTCGACATCTCAATGACCACGGGGTCGGAGTCCGATGAGGACACCACGGGATCCACCAAGAATCCTACTCCTTCACAGGTTGCTCCTTCGCAGGACGCTCCTGTTGATGATTCTGAATCATCTGAGGCTAAGGCGGCTTCGACGAGCTCGCCTGCCAAGAACCTTACCTTAGACGAAAGTAAGACTCGAGCCCAAGTTGCGAAAGCAGCTCCTTCAAAACGGGCTGACGAGGGTGCTGCTGCTAAGAAGAGCACAACCCCTGACTCTCCTTCTCGGGAGTCTGGGTTTTCGAAAGGTTACCATAACCTATTCGACTCTTCAGACGAGGACGAAGAGGAGGGGGCGGTTACCGAGCACCAAGAGATCTCCAATGATATCGACGAGCAGCAGGATCGCTATGAAGCTGCTCAACTGCAAGACGCCTCAGAGGTAGCATCCGCTGCGCCTCCCACGCCGGTGTATCCACGAGGTTCATATCCACCGTCTGGGTCTTTCATGTTCTTGGAGCTCCTCAAGGCCCCTCGTGGTCTCAACCATGGGCGTACTTCACGTGGTGTCTATGAGCTTGCCTAGGCTCAAGATAAACCTCTCTTTGTCAACGACAACGAGGCCGCTAGGTGTGTGTTACTTGCACCACACCGAATTCCTCTCAAGGAATTCACAAGTCTCCGGAAGAAACCGGAAGACCGTGGTGGGCTCTTCCCCATCTGGGGGTACCCTTGGGTACAGCCCGAGAACACCACAACCCAGACCAGGCAGAAGACCTGTTCTGGAGATGGGTTTCTCTAAAGAACTTGACAGTTCAGGAGTTGAAAGAATTCCGAGAAGATCGCTTGCTGTCCTATGTCTTGGACCAGCGCGATCTTCGCATCGAGTTTTCCCACTTAATCGCTAAGCGGCAACTCCACTCCGTCATGGAGGGAATTTGACAGCAGTCGAAGTCCGGTGCTCAGATGAGCTCGGGTACGTTCCGTCAATCCAGGGACCGTACACCATAAGGCGGCTAAGAAGCCGCGGACTACTTACGCCCCGGCTGTTGCAGATCCCAAACTTCACCAGCCTTCGGGCAGTCAACCCGGAGCCGATCTTCCGGCTCCCACTAGTTCTGTGACGAGGGGTAACCCTGCCACTTCACAAGCAGCTGGCGCTTCCCAGAGCGCCGCCGCTCTTGGACGACCCGCTCCACATGGTAGTGGAGCTCGCCGTTCCGATCAAGGAGGGCAGGAGGAGCTCTCGCACGCGTTTGAGTACGAGGCTCCTTCTCAGCCTCATTCTTCTGGACCATCAACTTCGGGTCGGGACTCTGTGGGGTCCCTATTAAGCGACGAGGTCCGTCAGCTTCGAGATCGTGTTTACGCGATCGAGATAGCTCTTGGGCTTGGACCTGGTGGTCAGGCTGCCGCTCAGGCTAGCAAGCCGGGGGCCCTAGAGGTCGTTCGTCAAAATGTGGACGTTTTTTGTCGTGAGACTCGAGAGCTCCACGGGCGCGTTGACCGCCGAGTCCCGGCTTCCGCCCTGAAGAAACTTCGTAGGGGCTTAGACGCTCTGAGCCATGAGGTGCATGTTTGGATGCCCTCTTATGAGCCCCAGGGGTACTCACACCACTCGGCTTATGGGTATAGCTCTTACCCAAGCTCTTCCCATTCGGTACCGTCATACCCTTCGTATGACTCGCGTGGGTACCAGCCAGCGTTTTACTCGCAGGCTTCGACACCGGCAGCTCCGGTTGTCCAGAGAGCTCAGCCTCGTTTCGAGGAGGTGAGTTCTCACCTTGGTCTTCCTCCGTCCGAGAAGGAAGACCCAGCGAAGAGCATCTTCGAGCACGCGGTTGATGCACTCCGTCTGACCATCTGTCTGTGGATGGTCCGCAGTTGACACCGTCAACTTAGTTCCAGTATCTGGAACAGGGTGTCCCAGAACGCCCCTGTGAAACGCGGGTCTCTATCCGAGACTATGGTCTATGGTAGACCATGATAGCGAAACACGCTATCCAGAAACAGATGTGCAGCCTGTTTCCCTGTGACTTTGTCACGTACCGGAGGAAGATGCACCATCTTGCTCAAACGGCAGACAAACACCAATATGCCGGTGTTGCCCCTGTCATCGGCCGGCAGGCCGAAGTCGAAGTCGAGACTCATCGACTTCCAGCAATCTGCTGGCACAGGAAGGCTCTGCAGTGGAGCCGAGGTGTGGCCAGAACGCTTCACCCTCTGACATGTTTCAAATGTCTTGACATAGTGTTCCACCCACTTATACATGCGGGGCCACCAAAATGTCTGAGAGACCATTTGGTAGGTCTTCTCCCGGCCAAGATGGCCACTTATCGGCGCATCATGCGCCTCTAGAAGCATGCCATGCATCAGAACCTCGTCGTTTGATACGACAACCCGAGGAGGATCTCTAGGGTCTACTCTGTAGTGGAGTAGCCCTTCAACCAGGTCATAACGATGAAGCTGCGCCCGCTGTCGAGGCGAAAGCCTGTCGACTTTGGCGTCCTTGCCATCGGACAAGAACTGCACCAGTGGTGTGTAGTTCTCGTCCTCCTGATACGCTAAGCATATCCGATCGTATAGATCCGTCGTGACCCGACTGACATGAGCTAGCTCAAAGTCGGGCCGACGCGACAATGCATCGGCAAGCACGTTGAGCCTGCCCGGCTTGTATTCAATGCGGAAGTTGTATTCCGCGAAGAATGACAGCCACCTCGCCATCCGCTGCGATAAATGCGGCGAATTGGTGGCAGTCCGCAAGGACGCGTGATCAGAATAGATCACAAAGGGCCTGGTGCCTAAGAGATGAACTCTAAACTTGACAAGAGCGTACTTCATTGCAAGTAGCTCGTTGTCATGAACGGGATAGTTCCGCTCGGCAGCCTTCAGCTGCCTGGACTGGAAGAAGATGACACGTTCGTGTCCTTCATCGTCCTTCTGCAATAGCGCACAGCCTATTGCATAGTCAGAAGCGTCACATACGACGCTAAATGACTTGTTCTCGTCCGGCAAGGCCAGGACTGGCGCTTGCTGTAAGCTCGCCTTGATGCTGTCAAAAGCATCCTGGTGCTGTCGCTCCCAGACCCAGTCGGCATCTTTCTTTAAGAGATCCGACAAGGGTCGAGCTAGTTCAGCGTACCCTGCGCTATATAGTTGGCTAAGCCCAACCACTTCCGGAGGTCCTTCTGTCGCCTCGGGGTTGGCCAAGCCGCTATGGCCTTGACCTTCCCTGGATCGGCGCGTACGCTGACCCTGCTGACAAAGCAGCCGAGGACCTTTATCTCCTCAGCTGCGAAGACGCACTTGTCGATGTTGAAATAGAGCTTGTTTGCTCTCATGACCTCGAATACTCGACGGAGGTACTTTAAATGCACCTCCATAGCCGTCTGGCCATCTTCGGCACGGCTATGGACGAATATACCGTCAAAGTACGTCTGTGCGAACGTACGCAATGGTCTAAATAGTTGTGTGACCAAGCGATTGAATGTCGCTGGGGAATTCGATAGCCCCTGTGGCATCGCTAGCCACTCCCAGAGCATCCCACTCGGGGTGCTCACTGTGGTGAGAGGAATGTCACTCTCCCGCATCAGGATCTGGTAGTATCCGTTTACCAGATCCAGGGCACTGTACAGCGTACAACCCGACATGTTGTTCAACAACACATCCTTGCGAGGAATCGGCGTCTGTGCCGGTACCGTCGCATTGTTCATCTTGCTATAAGCATGAACCAGACACCACTTCCCGTTCGGTTTACGAACGCAGAAGGTTGGAGTCGAGTGCGGGGACTTCGATTCCCGCACCACGCCATACTTCCCCTTCTCGGCGAAGAAGGCATCTATGAGCTCACACTGCTCGCGAGGTAGAGGTCACTGCCTCGTGACACAGTACTTTGTGCCAGGCACGAGATCAATCTCATGCCGAACTCCCCGATCCGGCGGGAGTTGGGATGGTGGGTGTTTCGACACCACATCCGAGTACTCATTAGTGAGAGGATACACTGGATCCTCCGGGTTCTTGAGGATCTCAAAACCCAAGCGCGTTGCACGCTGCTTCGTGAACCCCTCCTGGACGTCCTCGTCCATTACGTAGAAGAGTTCAAATCATCAGGAGTGGTCTCCGACTTCAGTTGGAGGTTCGGACAATGTCTTGGTGGCCGCTTTCTATTGAGTCATGGCAGTTTTGCAATACCTCTTGTACCATCGTTGAGGGCACTACCAAGCGTAGAACAGTCTCCTCTTGTTGTCGGTCGCTCTTCCGACAGCTCGTTCCAAGGTAATATAGGATGTTGTCCTCGCTTAGCGTGAACCGATCAGACATTTTCTATGAATCTGTCGCTGCTCAAAAACCGAGCTTTGAGTCTTCACCACGGAGCACTGTCTTGAGGTTAGACCATCTTAACTCTTCGTCCTGGGCAACCGCAATCCGTCTCCGACGCTCTCGTTGAACCGTCAGAGGGTCTATGTCGTTTGTACTCGGGACTGTTGAAGTTGAATCCTCGGCGATCAGTTGCTCTTCTCGTACGTGGTTTTGTGCCTTGGTAGGCACATCATTCGCTTTACCTTGACTATCCGCTTCTCTTCGGTCGACTACCAAGGTTTCGTTGGCAAATCTGACCCACTTCTCGTTAACTTTAGCTTACTGCCGGGTAGTCACCGTTAATCGGCCGGTCTCAGTGCCGTCTCGCACAAAATCGAAAAAAGTTCTGTGACGAGGAGAGCCTGTTCCCATATGGGCTCGGACAGTGTTGACCGATGATTTGTCCTCGGTCTCGGCCTTGGTAGTTAGTTCGTAGATGACGTCTTGAATGCGGTTTAGCGCGGTCAATTCTGACAGCTTGGCCTCGGTCGACACCACTTTAGACACCTTGTTTTCGAGAGTTTCGCTCGCAAGCGAATCTGCAGCGACATCGAACTCTCGGACCATGTGCAAGTACTTCACTGACCGGAACTTGGCTGTGAGCTCTCGGAGGCGGTTCAGTTGGGTCAACAGTGACACCTTACGACATGCAATCACCCCTAGGGGCTGCTGGATTGCAAGTCTCATGTCGCCCACGATGACTAAATCCTCGGTCGTGTGCTCCAATGCAGCTTGTACTCCGTTGTTCATTCCCGCATACTCGGCGAGGTTCACCGTGGTCGTCTCGAGGAAAGTACTCGCAGCGGTCACTATAGTCCACTCTGGTAATGTCCACAGTATCCATGCACAACTGCCATAACCACCGTGCTTCTCGGTCTTAGCTGAACCATCAAATGACAGCACGAAGCCTAGGTAGGACCTCGGTAGCCGTGCGTACAGCAGGTTCGGGTCCATCCTAATGCTCGATGACCCTTTGGTTGGTGCTGCAACTTGCGCTAACGAGTCATCTAGGTCGACGAAGCTCGTCAACCCCGCTTGAAGTAGCTGAGCGAACGAGCAGTCTCGTTCCTTCACCCGCTGCACCACTAAGTGCCACGGGGACAGCATGACTGCGAACTGGGTCGTGCGTCCGAACACTGTCTTGGACTTATGTACCCACTCGAGCGTCCAAAAACGCGTATAGACGTGGATGGTCCGACCTGCGAGCTGAGTGTAGCACACCTTCAGCAGCAGTAGAAGGGCCAAGATCTCCTTCTCAGCCGGATGATAGTTCATCTCGGCGTCCTTGAGAACACGGCCACAAAACCGAACGCGGTGTAACTTGCCGTCGTGTTCTTGCATGAGAGGGGAGCTCAGCGCCCACTCGTTCACGAAGAGCATGACGTGCACCTCTTTGTCTCGGAGGAAGTGCCGCAATATCGCGGCGTCCATCACCTTCTGCTGAATTGCTGCAAAGCTTCGTTTGGCCACCAGGTGTGAAGTCTGCGTCCTTCAACTGGTACAACGCAGCGTACACTGCGAAGTCCTGGATGAACCGGCTGTATTAGTTGAGCGCACCAATGAACGACTGCATACCTTTCTTTGACGTTGAGAAAGGGACCTTCGTCACTGCCTTGATCTTATTCGGATCGGCTCGAATGCCCTCGGACGAGACTTCATGGGACAGGAAGTCCACCTTGGATTGCACGAATATACTCTTCGTGAAACTGACGCTGATCCGACACTCTGTGAAACGTTGGAGCAGTCGGTCCAGCGTCGCTAGTCAGCCATCGAACGTCTCGTTACCGAAGCATATGTCGTCGACGAAGAATCGTCGGTCGAACACCGGGACCAGCGAAGACTCGTCCGGCTCGCCGTTCGCAAACATGTCACCCGTGGGACATTTAGCAACAGAGACACCGCGTCCATAACAGTGGAAGACTCTCGGTCGGTCTCGAACTTGGTTCGAGCCCTCGGTTGAGCATCTGATTGTTGGTTACAGTCCTCGGTAGCGGCTGTCCGGGAATCTTTGGTCTGTTCTTCGGCTTCATGCATATCCTTCGCGAACTTCGACCACCCGCCTTTCGGCTGGACAAATCCTCAAAGGGCATTGTCAATCATCCGCTGGTAAATTATCGGTGCGTTCTTGAGACCAAATGGCATCCGTAGGCACTCAAAATGCCCCAGTGTACAAAGATCTGCCGAGCTCTCTGTGTCATCATTATGGCCCAAAATCCGCTCGCCGCGTCCAACGAGCAGAACCATAGGTATGCCTCCCTGTCAGTCAAAAGGTCGTCAACGAGCGGCATGGCGTACTCCATGATCGCTGTGACTGCATTCATCATCTTGTAATCAGTACACAGACGGATATCGACACCGTTCTTTTTCACAACAATCACAATCGGGGACGCCCACAGGCTGTCCGAGAAAGTAATCAGCCCAGCCTGTAGCAATCCTTTCAGAAGCTCGTACAGCTTCCCAAGAAATCGTAACGGCGTCCTCCGAGTCCTCTGTTTGATGGGCGCGTGTCCCTGCAAGTCAATATCGCACACCACCCCGTATGCTGCTGGTGGTAGCGCATTGCCACTTGAGATCATGATCTTCTCGTGACGCTTCAACACGTCCACAAGCTTCCGCTGTTGACCCACATCCAGGTCCTTGTTCTGAACGTTCGGACCGGTGTAATCTAAAGCAGTAACCGTGATCTCGGTTAGGTCAGGAAAGAATGTTAATTCTTGTGCGTAGTCAGTAAGTTCGATGTCGTTCGCCAATAGCTCGGACGCGTCATTCTCTTTAGCGTGGTTAATGCCCCGCACTTCCAAACTTCGGCCGTGGTCCGGGACTTCACGCAACCGCAACCTCTTGGCGTAGTTTGCCGAGATCACGCTGACGTTGGCTCCGGTGTCCAACAGAATCCTCGTTCGCACGTCGTTCACCGCGCCTTTGGCTAAAGCTCTCATTCTCTTCCTCTTGTCGTACCGTTGGGACGACCACCGCCCCAATCTCTCGCCTGGGAGTAACTTCGTCCTCGGGACGAGACGTCGGGGTGATCGTTCAACCCCGGACGTACTAACTATCGACCCCTCGGTCTTGCGACCACTAGGTTCGCCAGTACTCCAGCCCTTCTTTTCACACTCACCGAGGTTTGCACCTCTCTCCTTTTCAGTTTCCATCGCTGTCACACTCGTAATCTCTCGGTCTTCGGGCCAATTTACCTCACCTGCGAACGCGAATATATAGTCGGCGTCTATTGCAGGCTCGGTTAACTGTGGCAGCCTGATTGGGACCAACCCAGTTTCAGTTGGCGGGCTGCCTAGTTTAAATGATTCCCGAACTCTAAGCTTTGCAGCTCAGGCGTGAGATCCTTCTTATCGACTTTCGATCGTATGAGGTCGGTGAGCTCGTTGAGGGCGCCACCCTTCCCAGCGTCGTGCACTTGTTTGCACAGCTTGCATCGTCTGTAGCAGTAATGAACGGAGTGCGACATACTGTCACAGGCTACGCAAGGACCCCAATGGCGCTGTCGGTTGTCTCGTCCGTAGCCTCGGTCTTTGTTGAAGTGACCATTACCGCCCCTGGGGTGTCGGTGGTCGGACCGGCAAACGTTCCCTCCGCAGCGGCGCGGCGTTCGTTGTCATTGGCGGCAGCAACACGACCGTATTCACCATCGTTACTGGAATCGCTATCGGAACCTTCGCTGGAGCCTCGGCTGCCGTCCCGGCGCCGTTTGTCTTCGCTAGATGTCTCGGTGCTGTCATAACCATGCTGGCGCGTCTCTGGACGGTTCGAACGCGACCTAGTTGTGTCGCCCATATTCGATGCAGCGGCAAGTTCAGTCAGCGCATTTGCTACCGTGACGCTCGGGCGTGAGTCGTCGCGACGATGTTCTCGGTCGAGTCGATCACTGCGATAACTGTCTCTCGAACCCTCGGTGCGCCTACCATCGTGTCGATGACCATCTTCTTGGTTCTTAGGACGGCGTCCTGACGACTCTCGGGATGTTTTACGCTCCCGACGACGGAGGATGTCGTTGACCATATCTTCGAGGTCATGAATGTCCTTAACTCGGACGTGACACAGACGCTCTTCTAGACCTCGGTTATCGCACGTATCCAGAAAATGTTCCACATGGTCCTTAGCATCACGTTCACCGTTCTCGAACTGCACTCCGGCATTGCAAGCATAGCCGTTAAGCCTATTCAAGTAGTCACATACGTGCTCCTTGTCTTCTCGCTTCACCGAATAATAGCATTCGCAGACTGAGTAAACCGTGAGCAGTAGTACTTGATAAACGCGTCGCTCAACAACTTCCACGGACGACAAGTCTTGCGTGGGAGTTGCGGGTACCAATGTAGAGCTCCATCTTGGAGACTGAGTTCGAATGCCATACACCACTCGTTCGGTGGCGTGTGCGTTCCCTTCATCTCGTAGATAAAGGTTCTGAGCCATTGCATGGACTTCTCGCTCTTGTTCCGGAGTCCAAAATAAGGCTTGATGTTGCCGAGTGGAAGGTGGGTTGCGAGCTCGAGCCTCGGTGTGGAGCTTTTCGTCTCCGCTTTGCTCAGCTCGCGGGTCTGGCGCGCCCACTCTTCGGTGAGGTCTCCATCGAGATAATCGAAGTCACCTGAGTCGCTATCACTGTCCGACGAGTCTTCTGGGCTGTTGTAGTTCCTGGCGGGCCGTCGGCCAGCCTCTTGACGAGTGTTCGGAGTGGGGCGTAAGCTTTCTGGCTCCTCGGCTAACCGCTCAGATCGACTTGCAGATCTCGGTGTCACCATGGGCGAGTCTTGCATGTACGGAGAAGCCTCGGCTGTAGCCGTGAAGACACCAGTGTCGGAACCCTCGTTGACACGCTTCTTGGGGGGTTGAGGAAGCGGGATCTTTGATGTGTCCGACGCTTCCGGTGCGCGTCGGGCTATAGGTTGACGGCCTGCCCCAATCTCGGACACCCCGAACGATGTCCGCAACTTCTTCTTCCACTTCCCCAACGCTGTGCCGGCATCAGTCGGCGTCCAATCCTTGAGTGCGGCGTCAGATGTAAACCTCTGAGGCTCGCACCCCATAGCACGGAGGAGTAGCACAGTGTCCTGAGCCACTTGGCGAGTGCTCGTTGAGTCAATGGGCACAGCTAGCTCACCCCCAAGGTCCATCCAGATAGCCCGGCAGACTAGCTTCCGGCCGGACAGCAGCATCCAATTGCTCCTAGTCTTCTTGAGTTCCAGGCAGCGACCTAGAACCTTGTTGACAGCCGGCGTATCACCATTGACTGGTGGCCGGTTGCCAATCCCGGGTCGCGGCACTAGTTGTCGTGTAGGATACGATAGAATTCTCACTTGTCGGGGGAGTTCCCACCAACAACACACGCTTCCCCGTGAAGGTCAGCGATTGTTGGATCAAACCTGAAGACCAGGAACGATCCCTTACACCGGATCGGTTGTAAGCGCTTCTGTATACTGAGGTTGTTTTAGGTAACCCTTACTTACACCACTAGCCACGAGCTTAGACTAGGGTACTATATTGCGCTTTAACCCTGTTGTCCCTTAGAGGAAAGGGTACCGGCGTGTTAGGCCTTATGCAGGGGTGTCGAGGTATAACCTCGACGGGGAGCAAAATATACACTAGGACCTTAATAGACCCTAAATATACACGTAACGACACTTCACTGTCGCCTCCGATCTCTCGGCCACACCAACTCTTGACCTAACCAGGATAAACTCTCGGTTCAATGTACCTTGAGTCTACCAACAGGCATCCCACACAACTGAGCGTGTCCTGGCACTTAAATAAGTTAGCTACACTTACCTAAGTCAGATTTGACTCTTGTTAGCTGGGGAGAAGACTACGTTTTATAAACTGCTTAATGTGAGGCTCAGAGAGCCTCTGTATGTCATTCTATGTTTTGTCCTATGCCTATATACAAATATCAAGTGTAAACAAATCTCTGTAGGAGCCTCCGAGGTTCAGAATAAGTACGACCGAGGGGCGACAACTCACCCTTAAGTACGTATTTGGGACTGTACAGACGTGGGACAAGGGATCTGAGATGGGTACAGAGCCCTATCTCGGCCTAATCCAGGAGCCCTCGGCCAGGTTATATTAGGCTGGCCGAGGCTCCCAGATGTCACTATTCCATCTCTGTCCCTCCGTCGCGGGATGTATAATCCTCCAATGGGGTGAACCCTCGCTTTTCACCGAAAGCTTCTGTGGCGGTTGCCATAGCGACTGGGTAGCTACATCACAGTTAGAACCCAACAGCACACTCTTCGACCGGCCGTGCCGGTGGAATCTCAGACTCCGAGTGTGGTACTTGGTTATACACACGGGAGGTGCTTAATGACGCCTCCATCCTCGTACTGGTCTTCTTGACCCCGCGTGGAACTACGTTACCCACGCTAGAGACGCACGTAGCGCTCTCGATCTTCTTCTCGGTCTCTTCGACCTTGTGTGGAACTATGTTACCCACGCCGGAGATGCTCTCCTCCTCAACAGCCTCCGCCGTTTGCAGAACTATGTTGCCCGCCTCTAGATCTATGTTACCCATATGTTACCCACAGAGGATACGCCTTCAGCGCTCTCCTCAGCAGCCTCTGTTGCTTGCGGACCTATCTTACCCGCCTGGTCAGTGCTGCCCGGCACTGCCATAGTCGAAGCCCATACGGTGCGGCGCCTCTCAGCGTTGGGACTTGCCATCGCAGCAATCCCGCACGCTTGGCAATGAGCCTTCGTCTCATGACCGGTTGCGAGGCTCATCGCAACATCTTCGTTGAAGTCAGTGACTCCCGTCACTTCTTCGGGCGCATAAACGCCTTGGTGACCCTCTCTGGTGCCCCAGACCCGGACAGAGGTGGGAACATGACGCACCAAAGCTCTGTCGGAGACTGCGGGCCGGTTAGCCCCAATGCCTTTCCCGCGCCAATCGATCCAGGGCTCGTGCTTTTCGAGCCACGGCATGCCCAGGATCAAGTCGTACTTGTCCATGTCTAGGACAAGGAACGACTCCGTGCTGTCAAAGTCCTCAACCTTTACAGCCAGGTCCATCCGGACCCCAGGTACATTAACCACCGTACCATTGGCCAGTCTCACCGAGACCTGGCCCCTGGCTTCGCTTTCACGCAAAGCGTCGGCATACTTGTCGCCATTCCGCGCGACCGTCTGGTGTCGAGCAAAGTTCGTCGACGCCCCAGAGTCAACCAGGATTCTGAAGGGATCTCCGTATTCCCGTACACACGCGTGTACCACGAGCAGTCCGCCGCTGCTCTTTCTCGTCTCGAGAGCACCCCGGCTCTCAGGGGCTAAGCCTCCATGGCGTGCGCCGTCCGCACTCCTACCATGGGGACTTAGATCTTCCCCAGTAGGGCGCCCCGCCCCTACTGGTGACCCCAGTTTCCCTGACTCTTGGGTCGCGGCTTCTGCCACGGGCCCCTTGAGCTTCTAGGTTTGGAAGAGAACTTCCTTTGCCCTCCCGCAGGGCGGGCACGTTGCATGTGCCCGAGCTTCCCATATCCGTAGCAACGGATGGAGCTCTGTACGCCGTACCCAGTTCCATGGGTACCGGCCCTGTACTAGCTCCAGCTGCTGGAGCTCCTTGCACCGCGCCTGACGACGCATTGTGGTCTTTCCACACTGACGTAGGAGTACAAGCCGGTCGGTGGCTGTACTCCTCTTGGAGGGCAATCTGGATCGCCTCCTCCATAGTGTTCGCATGCACGCGGAAAAACTATGTGCGGGATGGACCCATCTTCAGGCCGTCCATGAACACTGTCACCTTGATGTGTTCAGGTACGGGGTTCCCCACCAGAGATGCAGCGAGTACTCGCATCTCCTGGATGTACTCATGCAGGTCATGCTTCCCTTGTTTACAGGCAAGGAAGCGCGAGCGCTGGCGATACTCATAGTTCGCCGGAAGGAAGGCGGCTCTAAGCTGTTGGCACAGCTGAGCCCAGGTTGTGAAACAACCCGGCGTTGTCACTTCGCGCGTGTACGCCCAGGCCTTCGCCCGACCTCCCAGGTTGGACAGGGCGAAAGCGACCCGAAGTCGCTCGGTCGAGATTAGAGCCGCGTCCATCGCCAGCTCGACCTCTCGGACCCAGAAGCGGAGGTTCTCTCCCTCCTTTCCCTCATAAGGATTTACCTTAAGCGTCAGCGACTTAGGATGGGCTGGCTTCATTTCGGCCACGGGGACCTGAAGCCACTGAACGTGAGCGATAAGCCCTCTGTAACGGGCCTGGTGTATGTCCGTCACTGGCTTACACCTAGCTGTCGAGGAAGCGTCTTATTCTCAGTAAAGACTGAGAACTAAGTACTAAGTCCGAGGTAAATTCAACTCTGATTTATTATTAGTCCGGGTGCGAGCCCATAGGACCAATGCGAACTACTCAAATAAAGGTCGACAGCTGATTGGCTGAAAGTGGGGTGCCAGACCCCACTTTCAGCCAATCAGAGGATGATGAGTCAGGACACGCTAGTCGTGTGCCGATCATGCATACTTATGTAATATCAGAAAGATGTCTAGCTATTTATGTAAATGGAGGGCCCATTACGTCACCCTCCTATCAAGGCAGCACTCACGGGACGTGAGTGCAAGCGGGGAAATTCTTGGAAATTGAGTCGTCAGTTGGCGCGGCGCTAACTGGGGGGATCACGCTGCGTGCGGAGTACAACACCTGGGCACCGCAGGAGCACAACCAGATGGGCACGGCGAGGGGCAGACGCGGAAAGCTCGAGATGATTACTGCGGAGACAACGACGACAACAGGAACGGCGGCTGACACGCGGACGGGCACCGCGGGAATAACTGCGACAACACTGACTTCGACGGCGCTGCGAGCTCCATCATCGTTGCGCGTGATGGATCGAGAGCTGAAGCCGTGGGACTTGTATGACTTGTCCGGCGCGGAGTCGCCAGAGCCGCTGGCGACGATGCAAGATTACTTCCGTCGATTTCGAGCGCTACGTGGAAAGGGTACTGATTGCGTCGCGCATGATTCGCTCCAGCGCTCGTGGTGTGCCATGATCGTACGGTGGAATCGGATGCTTCGGGAAGGCGACAATTTCGTGGCGTGGCTCGCGAGTCGCGAGGAAGTGGTTGGTGAACATTCGCTGCGGGATCTTCGTACGCGTGTGTGTACCAACGCGTGGAATGATGGCCGCATATGTTATGTGCAAGTCCGCGAGGGTAGTGCTGTCTGTGGCAGCTCAGAGCATTACTCCGAGGCGGACTGGTCACGCGAGGTCGCCGAGCGGCCGCTTGGTGATTCGGAGTAGTCGTGGATCGCTAAGTATCGGCGCGCGCTCAATGAGGTCTCAGTGGTTTCTATTCGCGGTGGAGGCCGCCGCGTGGTCGCCGACAGCGGCGTTCTCGTTCACGATCTCGTTCTCGTACTCGAGGACCGCGTCCGGGACGTCCCGGAGGAGGGACGAACGTGGCTCCCACGTATCCTCGTCAGGCGGGTAACCAACCCAGCGAACTTGATAGCGCCGCGCGGGGGGGGATCCCGCCGGTGGACGTTCTACTCGCACGAGTACGGGTACGAGGCATCGCATAAGGAGGGTCCTCGTGCGCCACGAGGTGATCCACGGTCCAGCGCTTTTGGCCAGCCGAGTCAACAATCGGCGGAGGGGGTTCGCGGGGATAGGGCTTACGCCTGGGTATTCCAGGGGATGTGGAGACTGCAGCGAATCGTGCACTGGACGCTCAGACGGAAGCTGAGGAGGCGACTGCGCAGATCGCGGAGACCCGGAAGGACCTTGAAGCGGCGAGCCAGTCGAATCGGGAGTTACTGGCGCGGACTCGGGAGCTGGAGATTCACGTCTCTGAAGCACCGCAGACGGGGATGCTGCCGCGGCTGTCGGCGGCGCGGAGGGCGCCGGGAGGGGCGTTCACTCTATGCTCCGGCGCCGCCGCCGTAGGATCCAGCGTAGACGGGATAGCAGCGGGGTGGTATTTCTTGAGCCGCCCAACGTAGAACGTCGGGTGTAGTCGTAATGACGTAGGAATGTCCAAAGTGTAGGCTTCACCGTTAACCTTCACGACTCTGAAGGGTCCAGTAAAACGAGGTGCGAGTTTGCTCGCGCCGAGATTGGTCACCGCAGAAGAACGAATGCCATCGGTCGACAGGAGGACTTGCTCTCATACCCAGAAGGTATCCATATTCTTGCGTCCGCGTTTGTCTGCGTTCTCTTTTTGTTTATCCACTGCATCTTGAAGTGTATCGCGCACAAAACGGGCGATTGACGCGCGTCGCTGGAAGAACGCCGAAACGGCGGCGTTATCGACTTGGCGCGTCGGGGACTTCGGGGCGTAGTTGGCCGAAACTTGAGTACCGGTATTACCGGGGTCAATCAGGGTTCATGCCGTCCATGCTGCGAGAGGAGATGCCGCGGGACTCGGCGTCGCGAGAGCCTGTTTGGCTTTGGACCGGGTAACCGCGTACAGTGTCTCGGGGTCGTGAGCCCCACTCGTCTCAATATAGTCATCATCCACACCGTCATCATCCACACCCAGAGAGGAGCCACCAGACACCGTGGGATGGCCCACGGCAAGAAGAGCTGGGACGTGCGGGTGTCGCGCGTTGTTGGCGAAAAACGGTGTCAATCCCGTCGAGGCGTGTTCAGCGTTATTGAGTGCAAACTCGGCAAGGGGTAAGAACTTGCTCCAACTCACGAAAGAAGTTGCGAAATTCCGAAGAACATCTTCGAGGACCCTGTTGACACGCTCTGTCTGGCCGTCCGTCTCCGGATGGGCCGCCGTCGACATAGACAGCTTCGTCCCCAGAAGCTGGAAGAGGGCGGTCCAGAACGCGGACGTGAACCGCGGGTCACGATCGGAGATGATCGACTACGGTAAGCCGTGGTGGCGAAACACGCAATAGACGAAATGCGCCACAGTCTCAGTCGCGGTGACCGTATTATTCACGGGTGTGAGATGAACCATCTTCGTGAAACGATCCACGAAAATCAAGACGCCATTCCGACCGTCGGCATCGGGAGGGAGCCCGAAGACAAAGTCCATGGAAACTGAGAGCCAGGCCTCAGTTGCAATCGGCAGCGGGTGTAGTGGCGCTTGTGACGATTTGCATGGCTTCACCCGTTGACAGGTCTCGCAAGTGCGAACCCACTTACGCACTCATTTGTACATGCGAGACCAGTAAAAATCGCGGGATATTGCTGCGAAGGTCTTCTCGCGGCCCAAGTGTGCACCTGTGGGGCTATCATGGAACTCGTGAATGATGCGAGCTCGCAGATCGTTGTCGTTGGGCACGACGACTCGCGGAGCATCGAAACGATCGATGTTGTAGTACAGCAGATCACCGTCAAGATGGTAGCGGTCGATCTGGTTGCGCGTATTGCGCGAGGGAGCTCCTAATGTCTCGTCATTGGGAGAGCGGAGGTACGCCAAGATGTTGGCGTACACCTCATCGTCTGTGTACGCCGCGACGGTTTCATTGCGTAAATCCATCTCGGGGGACACAGACGTCAGGTTGATACCTGACGCTGCGCACACAGCGCAGTGATCATCACCTTCGTCCTCGCCATCAATTACTTGACGACCCAACACGACACGATGATCGTAATCGGGTCGCCGAGAAAGTGCATCGGCGAGGATATTGTTCTTGCCCGGCTTGTAGTGCACGACGAAGTTGTATTCGGCGAAGAACGACAGCCAGCGCGCCATGCGCTGGGACAGATGTGGCGATTTCATCGCTGTCCGCAGCGATGCATGATCTGTGTACACGGCAAATGCCTGTTCGCCCATCAGATACACTCTGAATTTTATCAGAGCATAACGCATCGCTAGGAGTTCGTTGTCGTGTACAGGGTAGCTGCGCTCAGCTGGCTTCATCTGTCGTGACTGGTAGCGCACGACTCGTTCATGAACTTCATTGTCAAACTGCATGAGCGCACACCCGATAGCGAAATCGCTAGCGTCGCACACCACGTGGTAAGGCTTCGAATCGTCCGGGAGCGTCAGTATTGGCGCAGACGCCAAGCCCTTCTTCACCGAGTCGAATGCGGCTTGGTGCTCGGGACGCCAAGACCACGTGGAGTCTTTTTTCAACAGGGACGATAGCGGCTGGATCAGTCCGGCGTAGTCTTTCGTGTACTTGTGCAGGTAGTTCGCGAGATCCAGCCACTGACGAAGCTCAGTGGGACTTGTGGGCGTGGGCCATGAGCAAATGGACGAAACCTTCTCTGGGTCGGCTCGCACTCCTTTCTTGCTCACATAACAGCCGAGCACCGGAATCTCCGGTGCACAAAATACACACTTCTTGAGGTTGGTATACAGTTTGTTCTCTCTCATCACCTGAACGACTTGCCTCAAGTGCCGGATATGGACTTCGACCGCGCTGGAACCATCCTCAGCGCGACGGTGGATAAAGATATCGTCGAAGTAACTCGGCGCGAAGTCGCGGAGTGGGCGAAGCATGTGGGAAACCATGCGATTGAACGTGGCGGGTGCGTTCTTCAGGTCTTGGGGCATGACGAGCCACTCCCAGAGCATTCCGCTGGGAGTACTGACGGCCGTGAGAGGGATGTCACTCTCGCGCATCAGTATCTGATAAAAGCCAACGGTCAAATCGATGGCACTGAAGACGACGCTGCCCGACATGGAATCCAGTACCTTCTCCTTGCGGGGGGTCGGGTCTGCGCCGGGATGGTGGCGTCGTTGAGCTTGTTGAAAGCGTGGACGATGCGCCAACCACCCATAGCCTTCTTCACACAGAAGGTTGGGCTCGAATGTGGGGAGGTACTCTGGCGGACGTGGCCAGCTTGCCGGCGACTTTCGAAAAATTCGTGGATGGCCTTGACTTGATCGCGCGGCAGTGGCCACTGCCGTGTCACGCAATACTTCGCGCCGGGCGCGAGGTCTATCTCATAACGTACACCACGATCCGCTAGTAGAACCGCAGGGATCTTATCTGGGAAGACGTCGGCAAACTCGCGGATTGTCTCGTAGACCGGATTACCAGAGGCCTTCAGAGTTACCCAAGACTGTGCGGCGAAGCGCTCCTCGCGCGCCGACTTTGCTTCAACGCTCTTTGGTCTTGACGACGCGTCGTCGAGCTCAACAGAGTTAATCTCGTGAGGCACCGAGTCAGCGTCGGTGAACAGATAGACTTGCTCGATGTCCCCGGCCTTAAGGTCTCGGAGGTATTTCTTCCAGGAGAGGCCTGGGAGGCGGGTGATGGACTTGACGTAGTCAGGTGGATTCGCGACTTCGATGACGCGCGTCGTGCGGGGAGCACCGTCCGCATACTCGATTATGCAGACCGATTCAGTCCGTCCTGGTGGTGGATCAGCGAAATTCCGGCGAGGCTTCAATCGTCGCCGCGACCTGCGGAAGGTCTTTGTGCGTCTCGTGCCACTGCTCGAGACTGAGGTGTCGCTCTCGCTGGACGATGATACACCCTCCTCTAGGCGCGAGAGCTCGTCCTCGGCCGCGCCGGTCGCGCGCGGTGGTATCGGCGGACCAACCGCGGTATCGTCGTGCGGGAGCCTCTGCTCGACCGCCTCAGTAGCATGCGAGAGCCGCTGCATAACCACCGCATTAACATGCGGGAGCCGCTGATCGACCGCCTCATTAACATGCGGGAACCGCTGCTCGACCGCCTCATTATCATGCGGGAACCGCTGTTCGACCGCCTCATTATCATGCGGGAGCCACTGCTCAACTGCCTCAATATCATGCGGGAGCCGCTGCTCGACCGCCACGTTCTTCATCCGCGAGGAGCACGGATGCGCGCTCGCTTGTCTCTCACGCGCGTCCTCCCGCGCGCGTCCTTCGTCATCTTCGCCAGTCAACAGCGCTGCGCAGGTCGTGCAAAGAGGACCATTGCTCGCTCTCTCTGTGCACAATATGCGTCGTGGACGCACCGTCCACGACTTTGACGTGAGGCCAGTCTCTTGGTGCAACCATGAGATGTGTGAATACCTCGCTCACGTCGAAGTCGAGAGGACGCTTGACTGAACGAGCCAACCAGTCAATCTGGGGCTGATACCTGGTCAACCACGGGATACCCAGAATACAATCAAACGCGTAATTCATCTCGATCACGAGAAAGTCATCATTTATGTGAAAACCGTCGAAAGTATACGGCAACCAACGAGACCTCGCGTCGCCCAACGCGGCGAGTCTTGCCATCGGCAAGCTTGATTTCCACCTCGCCCGGACCGTTCCGGACGCGAACCCTATCGGGAAGCACTGCCAGGCACGACGCGCGGAAGAAGTTGTTCGTCGCACCTGAATCCAGGAGCGCGCGGAGAGGTCGCCGCGCGCCGGCGACAAGCAGACTGACGATGATCAGTCTCGAGTCATCGCTGGCAGTGGTGGCATTGAAGTGTGCAAGAAGCACAGGGGGCTAGGAGGTCGGTCTGCCACCGGTGGACCCGGCCCTCCGTTCCAACCAGTTTTTTTGTTGCGCGGCCGTGGTTGCTTTGCCGGACGTGGAATGTTCCACATAGGTAATGACGGGAGCAGGCGCACGGCACACCGCCGCGCGATGTCCAGACTTCCGGCACCGGAATCAAACCATCGGGCGGTTGTCTCGGCTACTTCGTCCTCGCCTCGAGGGCGACCACTGCTGGCGCTGCGACGCCTCAACGGCGTTGACCTCCATGGGTTCAGGACCCGACTGATGAGTCTATGTGGAGGTTGTCCTTGCGTACGACGATGTCACCACATAGTCCTCGCGTAACGCGAGGGCGAAAGCTTCTTCCAGGGTCGCGGGTTCAGCCCGGGTAAGGCAGTATCGTGTCATGCCTTCGTGTATCCCGGATACGAAAACATGGACTTGGGACGCCATGTCGATCGGTTTCGTTACGATACACGAGGCGAGATGGCGTGTCTTCTGGACATAGTCGCGCATGGACATCTTGCCTTGCTTAAGGGCGAAGAACGTAGTCCGAACGCGTGACTCGTCTTGGGGTGGCTCAAACGCGAGACGAAGGTTACTCTGGAGTGTCTCCAGAGTTGGGAACGCGTGTTGGTCGACGACGAGCTTGCCGAGGGCCCATTCCTTGGCCTTGCCGGAGAGGCGGGATAGTAGAAAGCTCACTTTGGCTGACGGCGCCTCAATTAGCCTCGAGGCGATCGCGATATCAATCTCTCTGAACCAGCGGTTCAGAGGAAGACGATCTGGGCCCGTCCCAGAATATGAAGAGGTCTCCATCTTCACGGCGTCGTGCCGTGATGGTTGCGAGGGAGTTGGTACTCGCCGCTTTGCTTCGGCGAGCTCGCAGACCATGAACTCTTGGATGGCTTGGCGATGCTGGTCGGGCGTCGCTGAGCTCAGCAGCGACGTGACTACCACTTCTCCTAACACCGCCGCATGCCGGTGGAGCGCTTGCCACTCGATTGACGTTAGATGAGTGAAAGCCGCATGCTCCAGTGGGCTCGTTCTCACTCATCTCGAACTTGGTCATGGAAAGGACTGCAAAGTGCTACCAGGTGTAACGGGCCTGGTGTATGTCCGTCACTGGCTTATGTGGCGAAGTGGTTCTGCGAAATCGCAAGATCGCAGGAGTCCTCTTGCACACTGCGCCCGAACTGCCGACTAACGGAGGGGGTACTCCGATCTTCCGTGAAGTTACTTGATCTCACCTTGTGTACCCGTCGGTGGGACTAGATCGCTCCTCGGGTGATCTCTATTAGACGCGCTTGTTGTCGATCTTGCTGTCTGACAGGACAGCGGGAGAGGTGGCAGCAGCGGGGATACTTCTACTCGCTGCGCCGTGTAGTTACCGAGCTTCGATCTTGGTTGTACTTGGTCGATCTTGCTCTGACCAGTGTCGATCTTAGCTCGGGGGGTCTTGTGGTCGGTGTGTGACCTTTATCCAATAGCTTCCAATACGTGCTTGCCGCTTCCTATAGCGGGTTCTTGAGATTTGAGGGTTGACGAACGTCCAGCCAAGCAATCTGGGCGTAGGGGTTCCACTTAGTGTCGATCTTGATCCTGCGTGGCGTCGGGAGGGCCAATCTTGTATATCCCTACCCGGAATAGCGTAGATGAAGGAAGACTTGTGTAGTAGAAGGTAAAAACAACTCTGAATTAATGGTTATTATCCTATACTTCCCATCTGTGGCTATCCATACCGCACTGGCTTCTTAAAACCCATAATAAAGCTAAGATCGATATTTACCTGTCAGGATCGATATCGCGTGGGTACAATCGCCTTGGGCAGGGATGATGGCACACGCATTCACTGGGTCATTATAGTGAGTGTCACTATATCGAGGATCACCGTAGAGAGGGATTGTTCCTGATCTTGATTGACGGGACGAGATCGAGATCGGAAAACTTCTTATCTGCTTCACCACAACCGTCCCCTGCGCGAGTGGTAGCAGCACAACTGCTTTCGCTCGCTGCACCGCATCTCCTTCCAGCCTATCCTCCTCCATGGTTCAAGATCAAACCTCCAATCCTTCATCTACCCCAAGATCGACTATGCCACCGGGCCAATTGGGTCTACTCGCGGTGGCAGCCGCTGCAGTCGATTCTGACACGTCCTCCAATTCGCCACCCAACCCTCATTCGTCATGTCCGGAATGTCGTCGGTTGCGTTCCGCGCCGACGGCTCATGTTCATCGATCTCATGTGGATCTACAAGCCGTTCGAGCGTCGCTCCAAGACGTTCAAGCTTCTCTACGAGGTGTGGAAGACATCATCAGTCGTGAGTCGATCTTCCGCCAATTGCAGGATGACCATGAGGACCTTCAACACGCTCACGTGGACTCTCTTCGTCACATGGGCGATCTTCATCGACATTTGGATCACCTCCGATCTCAGGCCATGCCGTTCGCTAAGTTCTGTCAAGATCGGTATGACGCACTGATCGAGGCATTGGAGGATTCTAACGCCGAGCTGGCAGAGAGCAAATCCACGGTCGAAGAGCTTGAAGAGAAGCTAGACAGGGTCTCTAAGCTTCGGGAAGCTTACGACGAATTGCAGGCCACTTCTAAGAGTACGATCTTATGTCTGGAAGACGAGATCGACACTCTGAAGCGCCAAGTCCAGAACCTCCAAGCTCAACTGGCTGCTCTAACCAGTCATCCCGATCTTGGTTCCCCGCCTCCCACTGCGCTCGCCCGACTCTTATTCAATCAAGATCAGGAACTGATTGCTGCTCGTCAGCGCGATCAAACCCAAGATCAATCGCTGCTGGAGGTCCGTCAGCACTTAAAAGACCGAGATCAAGAATTATCTACGGCTCAGCAGCGGTGTCAGGCCCTGGAACGGTCAGAAGCTTCACTAGAAGCGGCGGCTCTCCAACTCCAGCGTCAGATCAGCGCGCAAGATCGACGGATCGCTCGGCTCCAGGAGGAAAGGGATCAATTTCGCACGAGCTGCCATGAGGCTCAATCTGAGCGAGATCAAGCGGTGGCGAAGGTAGCGTCTTCGTCTGAGCGTCTGGATAAGGCTCGGGCGGAACTTCGCGCTCGTGGGAATCATATTGATTCTATGAGGGCCAACATTTCCCGCTTGGAGCAGCAAGTCGCCGATCTTCAGACTGCCAGCTCCCAAGTTGATCATCAATTTGTGAGTCAGAAACGTGAGCTTGCTGCTCTACGGGTTGAGCATGCTGCTCTCTCTGCTCATTATACGGACGCCTATAGTCGATTCTGGGCTGTGGCCCGTTCTCTCAATCAAGACGTCGCTCTTCCGACTCCTGCAAGTCTGACTCGTCCTCGATCTGGGTCGGAGTCATCCCCACCGCGATCTCGCAAGACTCGGCGACTCGATCTTTCGTCCTCCAAGTCTCCTGATGATCTCCCTGACTCCGAGGGTCCGGATCCTGACGTCCCTGAACCTGAACTTCCCGATCTCCCTCAAGAGTCCGAGATCGAGCAAGAAGATGGGTCTCCTGAGCAGGACGGCGGCTCTCCTGATCTTCCTCAAGGGTCCGAGATCGAGCAAGAAGACGGCTCTCCCGAGCAGGAAAGCGGTTCTCCTGAGGACGATGACGCGGACGATCCTGAGATGTTAGCCGCTTTGGCTAAATCTCGTTCGGATCTTCGTCGATCCAAGCCATCCGGAGCAGCTCAGGGTACTTCGGGGACTGCCGGCCATCCTATCGACTTGGGTGGCGAGGGAAGCGACAATATTCCTTCCGACGACCCATCCGAGCAGTCTCCGGAGGTCGATCCTCCTATGGGTAGTCCCAATTCCGCCCCTGATGACAGTGATCTTGAATCCAGTGCGGGTAAATCACTCCTGGATATTCGACAGTCCTCCGAGGCCACCACCTTGACTCCGCCACACCCCAAGGTTCCAAGATCAGAGTGGATTCCCAGCTTGATCACCAGGCGTCTATTTCGCTCAGCGGACGTCTTCCCTTGGGATGTCGACCGCGTGAGCCACCTGAGCATCTCCACCTTGAACACCAAGGTGTTGAGCCACCTTTTGCTCGGTGTTTCCGAATGGCTATTTCCTGACGTGGTCCCTTCAGCGACACCTTCTCGGGTCGAGATCGAAGATTTTGTCACGGGCCCTGCTGTGGATGCTCTCATGTCTCTCAATCCTCCACCATGGGCATCTCTGGAATCCACCGAGGGACCCCTCTCTTTCATGGTCGATTTCATGCCTCCTGGTTTTTGTGAGAAGTACTTGGAATATGAGGAGAAGCATCTCCAGGCGCTCTGGGAGTCCAGTCACTTCCTGCCGATCTCAGACGACATGTGCGTTGCGGACGCAGCCTTATCAGCCTACCATGAAGGTCGTCGTCAGCGTCGATCTCGGGCTGGAGCTGCCTGGAAGCAGTTCTTGTTTCGACATCTCATCCCGGCTCTGCGTCAACAGTATTGCGATCTGGATATCTTGCTGGATCCTTTCTTCCTGCATTTCCCCAAGCCACGTCACCCCAAGATCTGGTATCCGGATGTGTCTGCTGCGTCGCTGGAGGATGCGTTGTCCGCGGTTGATCTTGCGGAACCCTGGCGTCTGCAATACCGCCAATCTTCTGCGGATCATCCAGCGACGCGTATTCCCCGTCTTCAGGACAAGTTCGTCAACGTGCCACCTTCCTCTCAGCCAGCCTCTAACATAGCAGTGCTTTAACTTCTTAATTAATCCATTTCTTCTTCGCGATTTTCTTCCTTTTATGCGTCGTTCTTAAGATATTAACGCCTTCGATCTTAGTGACTCATGGTCATCTAGTCGGTCCATATGTATCATATTCACCACCGTCCACCTGATCTATCGCCGTCCGATAGATCCTCTACCTGTTTCTTCGTGAGGTGACCAACTCACTTCACGATCTCGCCTCCTCATAGCTCCTCATGTGATTGCATGACCTCGAATCGGTTTCGATTCGTTCGATCTCGCAGATAGTCATATAGTAGAGCTCCACAATTAAGATCGGCTTCATCTACCCATGTCGGTTCATCGTATCCTTTCCAGTGTACCAAGAATTCACGTAACGTACGTCCATATCGCGTACGCTTCCCAGATCGCATGTCTACGATCTTTTCGACTTCGTATTCGTCATTGTCTAGATCTCGTATCCAGCTGTCCTCAGGCAGCAACGCTTCATCAAAATCATATCGATCTTGATCTTGTATTGTCAACCGCACCTGGGGACGGTCCGGAAATTGTCGTACAGGCTTGATCTTAGAGACATGCACCACTGGGAAGAGTCGATATTCTGTACCGGCGATCTCAAGACGTACTGCGTGTTCATCCACTAGTTCCAATACACGGAAAGGACCGTGCCACATGTGTGCCAGCTTACGCGCATATCCTTCCTTGACTCGATCTAAATACAGCCACACTTGAGTTCCAACTTCGATCTCATGTGGTCGGACCGTTTCATTGTGTCGATCTGCCCTTTCTTGGATCGCATCTCGTAGTTTCTCGTTAACCTGCTCACGTGCTTGCTGATATTGCTTCTGGATACGGTATCGCCACCGGCGGGGTTCACGATCTCGTCTTCTCGTTGATCCTAATGGTATCATTGCTTCCAACGTAGATCGAGGATCCCAGCCATGTAACAGATAAAATGGGGTATCTCCTCGGACGCGATCTTGGGCAGTATTGAGTGCGAAGGAGAGGCGCTCGGCGTATTCATCCCAATCTCGCTGGTCGACATCCTCCACATACATCTTGACTGCACGTGTCAATGTTCCCACCATCCGTTCGGTCGTACCGTTTGCTTGCGGGCGGTATGCCATTGTTGCTCGCTGTCTCTGTCCCACGATTTTGTTGAACGATCTGAAGAAGTCAGACATAAAACCGGGTTCTCGGTCATGTCGGATAGCCTCGCTTGCACCAAATCGGCGGAAAACACATTCCTCGTAGTTCTCAGCAACAGTCTGAGCTGTCCTTGATGCGCTAGCTCTTGCGATCACATATCCGGTGAATAGATCGATCCAGATCAGCAACTCGGTGTTTCCTTTGTACGATCTTGGTAACGACGGTATGTGATCCATGCCGATAATCTGGAATGGGTACGTAGCTTGTAAGTTGCCGGGCGATTCCCCGTGGATCGTAGGTCGTCCTTTTCCTGTCTCGCAATCTATGCACTGACCCACGTAGCGTTGCACACTCTGATATAGTCCGCGCCAGTGGAAGTGAGCTCTGATCTTGTGGTATGTCCGTCCAATACCTTGGTGACCACCTTCCAAACTTGTGTGGTAGTGGTGCATAAGATCGCTTTGCAATGTTTCGGGCACCACAAGCTTAGCCATAAGATCGCGATCTTCGTCGGACCGCTTGGTCGGCGGAAAATAGAACAATAATCCTGACTCATCCGTCTCATAGCGATCTGCGATCTTAGAACAGCTTTTCGCTTCAGTCGAAGTAAGATCTTGTACGTCCCCTCGCAGGTAGGCCTTAAGATCGACGATCCATTTTTCCTCATTTTGCGCTCGGCTAATACGCTCCATCCTCATTCTTTGCACAATTTCTTCTTGTAACACCTGAGGTTGACATTTCTTACGCGATCTTGTGACAGCAGTGATCTTGACTGTAGCTGCATCGTCCTTAGCTATTAGCAACTCATCCAATCTATTGAGAGTCATAAGATCTTGGCGTTCCTCTTCCGTGACAATCACCACTCCACTTTCGCGACGTAATGCAGCACTCGCCAGACTATCTGCGCTTTGGTTCCAATCTCGCTTCATATGAAGGAACTCATGGCTGGGCCAAGATCGGAGACGTTCCAATGCCTGCTGCCGTAACAACGTTAACCCCGGGGCTTTGCACTCGATCTCACCCTTCATTTGTCTGATCACCAAGTTAGAATCTCCACAGATAATCAGGCGTCCCCTGTCCATATCTGACAGGAGATCGAGGCACAGAAGCAGACCATGGTACTCAGCCTCGTTTACCGTAAGATCGAGCTGATACTTCGAAGCTGCTGAGATCACTGTCCATTCTGGTAGGCTCCACACTATTCCACTGTATGCTCCGCCACTTCGTTTCACACGTGCTGATCCATCAAAACTAACAACTAGTAATCTCTCGTCTGGCTCCACTGTTGGAGGTGGCATCGAGATCACTTGTCGCGGTTGTTTCCTGGGAGCGATCGAAATCAAGATCGAGTCCACTTCCTTGCGGGGCGTAATACTTGCCGCGATCACGCCTAAGATCTCATCCTCTCCTCTGGTACATTTGACGATCTCAAGGGTCCAGCTTGATAGAAGTGCAGCCCATCGTCCTAACCGTCCTTGCAATCCAGATGAGTGAAGTAACCATGCCAATGTGGAGTGGCGCGTCAATACTTTAATCGATCTTGTCACGAGTTGAGTATAGCAGGTGTCTAGTATCCTGAGCAAAGCCAACACTTCCTTGTCGACCATACCGTAGTTGATCTCATTCGGCTTGAGCGTGCGACTAGTGAAAGTTACTGGCTTGTACACCCCGTCGTGTTCTTGCATCAAGGCAGCTGAGATCGCCCACTTGCTGGCGTATACTACCACCACCGGTTGTCGATCCATATCAAAGTGTTGTAAGATCGGAGCATTCACGATCTTGTTCTTTAGTGTAGCGAACGCTGCCTTGGCTTCGATCCAACTACCATCCTCTTCTGCCACGACACCCTCGTCGTCCCCAGTCGATTTTATCTTCCGAGCGATCTCGTAGAAATCCGCTTCACGTAGCTCGTACAGAACTGATGCGTAGATCGCGAAATCTTCAATAAACCGGCTGTAGTAGTTGAGACTCCCCAAGAATGATTGCATCGATCTTAGGTTGGTGGGGAACGGTAATTCTTGTAAAGCTGACAAATCCTTTGGATGTGTCTCCAAACCTTCAGCTGATACACGATGTCCTAAATAGTCCACCTTTCGTTGACCCCAGAAGCTTTTGGCGACACTGATGGACAAATTCCACTCGTCGCAGGTGTCTAACAGCCTTTCCACCTTTTCGCATAACGCGTCCCACGATCTTCCGGTTACCAGTATATCGTCGATGTAAGATCGACGTCCCAACACTGACTCACTTCTCTCTAGATCAGGTTCTCCTGTCTCGAATACGTCCTTTCGGTCAGATCGATCTTGATCTTGGGTCACTTTCACGAATCCATATAGTGCATTGTCTAGGAGTCTCTGGTAGATCTGGGGAGCGTTTTTAAGTCCGAACGGCATTCGATTCCACTCAAACAATCCAAATGGAGTAATAAATGCCGAGATCGATCGGGCTCGGTCCGTCATGGGCACTACCCAGAAACCGCTGGCCATATCCAAGGAACAATACCAGAGAACCTTATCGAGATCATCCAGCAAATCATTGATCAGCGGCATAGGATATACCATGAGCCTTGTCAGACTATTAACCAGGCGGTAGTCGATACATAACCGGATGTCGATCCCATTCTTCTTGATAATCACAACTATGGGTGAAGCCCAAGGAGAGGTCGAGTGTCGGATCATTCGAGCAGATAGTAGTCCCTTGATTAGTTGATATAACTTTTCGCGGAATTGTATCGCCACCTTGCGACAACGTTGAGCGACTGGCTTTGCATTCCCCACATCTATGTCGCATACCACTCCCTTCGCTGCTGGTGGTAAGGCATTGCCCTTTCCGATAAGAAGGTGCTTCCGCTTCCAGATAATCTGCACAAGACGTTCGATCTCCTCCTGGGTGTTGGTATTGGCATCACCTATTTGAAGATCTTCGATCTTGACTTCTTCCGTGGTCGCGGTCACTTCTGGTAGCACAGCCATTTGATCTTCCACATCTTCTGCGAATAAGCTCCCCCCTTCCTTGATACAAACTTCATCATCCATCGTAGGATCGCCTATGTCTGCCGCGGCCTTGGTGCGAAGATTATTACCGTTAGCAGGGTCGATCTTGACTTGGTCAGACGTACATTCGATTGACGGTGGGCTTGCGTCCCCGTTCCCTGCGATCTTGACATTCTGAATGGCTTTTACCGGCCGTGGTAAGATCGCAGTTGGTGTTACGTACTCGGGACGCTCCACCATTGGCTCGGTGATCTGTTCGTTGGTACCCGCTTCACTGATCTCATCCGTAGTTGCCTGATATGCGAGATTTTGCCATTCGGCGTACCTCCTTGATCCCACGGATACATATCCCGGAATTCGGGGAATACGATCTCCACTTAACCACATCGCGACTCTCGATCCTTCGTGGAGAGTCAGTGCACGATCGCTTATGTTGGTCACCTGTAGATAACGCGTCCTTCCTGGTCCGACTGTGATTGTTGGCACCCATCGATCTCCCCTGGTGACCCATAGCTTATACTGGTTTGACGTCTGACTGCGTAGCCTGATCTCGGCCGTCTGTCCGACATCGATCCAGTAGTGATCCTTCCAGCACACATGTTCTACCTTGTCACCGTAAAGAGGACGCCTACCAGCCATCTGAAGGCGGACTTCATCGGGTAGACATATTGTCCCATCAGCGAGATCGAGGCGGATACCCGCTGGCACCATGAAGTCCATTCCTAGTATCAGATCTTGACCTCCGGTGGGCGGACCTACCCATGCATCAAAGAAGTACACTAGCGATCCTGCCAGCGTGATCTTGAGACGAGTACGTCCCTCGATCTTATATGGAGATCGTCCAACACCTTCGCATTCCAACGTTTGATTCTCATCAATGTGGCACCCGACCTTACGAGCAAAGGTGGCATCCAGTATGGACACCTCGGCACCACTGTCAAATAGCAAAGTTGCTTTTTTGTTGTTGATCTTCCCCATAGCCTTAGATTGCTTGAACTTCTTGTCTGGAACATGATACTTCCAGTAACCTCGCGACTCCCCAGGGGAAATCTCAAGGGCCATCATCACACTCGATCTTGCATATTCATCGATCTGGCGTATACTTGACACTGTAGCGGTAGATTTCTCCAGAAGATCACATGTATTGTCGATCGGATTGATCAGCTGATTAACTGTTGCCTCCGATTGTTTTTCGACATATGCATAAATGCAATAGCTAGAACGCTCGTCTCGTACCGGTTTCAAACCGGCGAGCGTCCTAGTTTAACATCTTTTCCGCCGTCTCTGGCAACATGCCGGCGTGCTTGGTGGGATTGTACCATTGTCGGATCAAGTTGTAAAATTCCTCCATGGTACACTTTCCCGCTTCGTGAATGTCACCACATGCCTTGCATGTGAATAGGCAGCGATCTGAAGGATGTCCTTTACGACCGCACTTTTCACACGTCAGACGTCCCCAGCACCCAAGATCGCTATGTTTGCGCGATCCACAGTGCGAGCATCGCTTAGGTGGTGAACCTATATCGTGTCGATCTTGTTGTGCACGATTGTTTCCGGTCTCCGAGCGACTGCGATCTTGGTTCCTTTGATCTTGATCTTGCTGCCCTTCATTGTTTCCAGATGCTGCGAGGTAGACACGACGTAATCCTGCTTCGCCATCCGATCCACTAGAGTCTTCTTCGGACTCGCTGCTATCTGAGATCGCCTTGACAGCTCTGACGGCCCGGGTTGAAGCAGACGGGGCTGCCGCACTGTTGTTCTTCTGACGAGGCTTGATTGATCCATATACAGCCTTGCTTTGTCGTGCCTTCGCTCGTTGCCGAGATCGAAGTGCTTCTTCCAGGGTGTCAGCGTCTGGGATTCTTAGTAAGGCCAGGTGATCTGCAAGATCGCGGTCATCCAGAGTTTCGATGAAGTGCTCCACGTGTTCACGTCGAACTTCCGAAGGTCCATCCTTGATCTGGAGGCGGGCCCTGAGTCCTGCCACATTGAGCCGGTACAAATACTCCAGCGGAGATTCGTCCGATCTCTTGCGCGCATGGTAATATTGCCTCGCGACTGACACTCCTCGTCCACAATATTGAACTTGGAAGCTACTGAGTAGATCCTTCCAGGTACTGCGTGTTGTGCGACTAAGCTGTCGATACCAGTTTCGCGCCGATCCTGCGAGGAGATCGCCGAACACCAGACACTTTTCTTCGTCAGGAGCTTGATCTCGCATAAAGGCAGACTTTACCTTGCTGAGCCAGGCCCTGGCTCGATCTTCGTCCCCTTCTCTCCCCGCGAACTCCTTGAGTTCAGACATGGCAGATACTCGTATGCGTGGAACACTTGTCGATCTTCCGGTGGTCGTGGCTGATGCTGATGCTACAGTCGCACGTCTAGGAGGATCAAGATCGAGATCGTCTGGGTCGTATTCATGAGGACTTGGATGTCGATCTAGCGACCCCACAGACTCCATATCCACATCTCGGTCTTCTGCTGGTGCTAAGATCGCGGGGTTGATAGGGCCTTGTTGTTCCTTCAAGAATCGGCTCATCGCCGCCTGGAAGTACGATTCCAACTTCGCATTCGATCCTTGTGTCATGTTTGGCGCGATGCCATCCGTCACTCGCTTGGTCTCATGATCTCCACGCTGCCGTAGCATGGCAGCTCCTGAAGGGCCTAGCGTCATCCGAGGTGGGTCATCTGCACTGTCAGTGTCCACTTCCTCGGTCGCCGACTCATAATGCGAGGATGTTCCTGTCTGATCTTCCAATGTGAGTGCTGGCAACGATCTTAGCGTGTCGTCGGTTGATCTAGTCGCGGCCTTGGAGGTTACATTCTTTTCACCTACCAAGGGCTTCAATAGATCGAAGATCGACATTAAAGCCGTGTTGATCGTACTGAGCCTCGTATCGAATAGCTCATTAGCGTCGAACGATCCTGCGATGATCCCACCTTCCTTGATCAGTTGTAGTAGCGCCTTCGCAGCTTCTAGCTTGCTCGATCTTGCAGTGGGTTTCTGCACTGGGCCTTTTAGATCACTAATGATCTTCGGCTTGATGATCTGCATAACGGGGTTCTTGATCAAGAAGGTGTGAAGTTCCTTCTTGTGGTATGCGATCTCGAGGGACTCATCAGTCCACACTGTTTTAAGATCGTCTTGGTCATCAACATCCGATCCTGGTGCTTTCAACTTCTTCCGTAGAGGCTTCGATCTTGTTGACTTCTTTTTTGTGCTCGACTTGGAGACGAGCGTTTGGATGGCTTTCGCCGGTGGACTTTCGTCCTGCAGATCGCGACGCAAGTCGGAATCTGCTGGGGTCCCCGAAGGGACCTGGGGAGGAGGTAGAGGCTTCTCTTCTAGGTCCGTAGCCGGACCTTCCTCTGTTCCGTCGGTAGAGCTCCTCCCAAAGCTCTGCCGATCCGCGGATCGATCTTGATTCAGCGGTGTCGTTGGTGATCCGATCTCCAACGACGCTGGTTTCCCTGATCTAAGATCAGCATGCGCTTCTTCATGGGACTCACGGTGAAATCCCGAGTCACCCAAAGATCCGGGCACGCGCACCATTGTGGCGAAGTGGTTCTGCGAAATCGCAAGATCGCAGGAGTCCTCTTGCACACTGCGCCCGAACTGCCGACTAACGGAGGGGGTACTCCGATCTTCCGTGAAGTTACTTGATCTCACCTTGTGTACCCGTCGGTGGGACTAGATCGCTCCTCGGGTGATCTCTATTAGACGCGCTTGTTGTCGATCTTGCTGTCTGACAGGACAGCGGGAGAGGTGGCAGCAGCGGGGATACTTCTACTCGCTGCGCCGTGTAGTTACCGAGCTTCGATCTTGGTTGTACTTGGTCGATCTTGCTCTGACCAGTGTCGATCTTAGCTCGGGGGGTCTTGTGGTCGGTGTGTGACCTTTATCCAATAGCTTCCAATACGTGCTTGCCGCTTCCTATAGCGGGTTCTTGAGATTTGAGGGTTGACGAACGTCCAGCCAAGCAATCTGGGCGTAGGGGTTCCACTTAGTGTCGATCTTGATCCTGCGTGGCGTCGGGAGGGCCAATCTTGTATATCCCTACCCGGAATAGCGTAGATGAAGGAAGACTTGTGTAGTAGAAGGTAAAAACAACTCTGAATTAATGGTTATTATCCTATACTTCCCATCTGTGGCTATCCATACCGCACTGGCTTCTTAAAACCCATAATAAAGCTAAGATCGATATTTACCTGTCAGGATCGATATCGCGTGGGTACAATCGCCTTGGGCAAGGATGATGGCACACGCATTCACTGGGTCATTATAGTGAGTGTCACTATATCGAGGATCACCGTAGAGAGGGATTGTTCCTGATCTTGATTGACGGGACGAGATCGAGATCGGAAAACTTCTTATCTGCTTCACCACACTTACACCTAGCTGTCGAGGAAGCGTCTTATTCTCAGTAAAGACTGAGAACTAAGTACTAAGTCCGAGGTAAATTCAACTCTGATTTAATATTAGTCCGGGTGCGAGCCCTTAGGACCAATGTGAACTACTCAAATAAGGTCGACAGCTGATTGGCTGAAAGTGGGGTGCCAGACCCCACTTTCAGCCAATCAGAGGATGACGAGTTAGGACGCGCTAGTCGTGTGCCGATCATGCCTACTTATGTAATATCAGAAAGATGTCTAGCAACTTATGTAAATGGAGGGCCTATTACACCCTCGCTCGTACGTGTCGGACGCCTCGATGCGTTTGACCAGCTCAGCCGGCGTGGCAGCCGCCAAGCTTCGGAGGACATCTCCTCCAAAGATGCTCGCCATCTTCCGGACCGACTCAAACTGAGCGTCGGTCAGATAAGGGAACTCCCCTCTATCCATCTTACCTTACCTTCTAGGAGCCACAGAGAATTCAGGTAGTCAACCTACCCGCGTAGGCGTGGATTGACTACAAGTGCTACCAAGTGTGACGGGGTCACACGAGCACCTTGCTTGAGGAAGTGTGCTATTGAGAGTATACAAACTCTAAGTGAACGGCGGTTCACTAGTCCCTGGTCTGAGGGGACTTAATAGCCAGTAGGGAGTAAGTTTTAGACTGATTTATTTACAGTTAATTAGGTCCATTTGGCCTGTAATACAAACTCCTAATTAACTATAATCTTTTCCTAATATGCATATAAAAGTTAGTTCAAATACTATTGGTTGGCCCTCAGCCACCTAGACCCACGTGGCAGTAGTGTGGTCCACACCACCCACAACTAGGTATCTAAAACGAATACTCTCAGAAGTATATCTACTTCTAGAGGCGGTACCGTATCTGGGGTACCCCTCATGTAACCCATTACAAGTAAACTTCATACAGACTGCTGACGTATCAGTTCGCTTTACGCAAGTCCAAGGACGAGGTCGTTCGTCGCGTCAAGGTTTACAGTGTACTCCATTGTCGACACAATGGTTGTTTTGGTTCCAGGATTTAAATGATAATTCACATTTCGATAAACTGTCGTTTGAGTACCAGTTCCTGCAACCTCGTAGTTCTTCCTAGACACTTTTACTAACTCATAGACAGCGATGCGTGATGGCCGCGCTCGAAGGTTGGCGTATTTCTTCATGACGGCCACTACGGGCATTTGCGCATCCATATTGGGCGTGAGCAAAATTGAGAGGATCAGTCAAAGACACGGTGATCACGACTTCTCCCACAAAATCTATTCTCGCCACCTGAGACTCCAAAAGATGGTTTCAAGGCACCAATCGTCAAAACACTACGTTAGAATAAATAAGGTAATTTCTGTAGTTGTGTACAACTTTGTACATTGTGCGAAGGCATACACAAGTACTCCGAGTATAACTAGAGTAAATGGTGTTACAACGTAGTACATATCCTGGAGGTCCCAAAAGTTGTGTGGTCACTAAGAGAAATCGACCACGGTCGATATGTCACTTCGGTTGTACATGTAGTATCGAGTGCATATTGAAATACTATGAGTAGCGAGTGATGGTTGAAGACCAAGACTATTGTTGAAGAGAAACTTGCAGGAAAGGAACCCAGTAGGTTCGTAGGAAAGACTTCTGCATACGTGCATATTCGATTGATGGTTGTGGTCAGTAGTCTAGAATGGTCTACGGAGGTTTTACGGCTTGAAGAGCTTTCCCCTACACCAGGAATCTATAGTATTAACTAGATGACCTCCTTCCTCCACCTCCACACATGAATCAGAATAGTTTTTCACTAGACGTTCCAACTCATTAGTAGAGTCGCTTAAGTTCACACAACTGTAGCACTGCTAGATCAATCCAAGTTGTCATAGTCACCGCACACAACAGTCGCAATTCAAATTGGGATCGAGTAAAACATTGAATTAAAAGCGTTTGGATTCTTCTCTCCATCCAGTGTTGACAAGAGAACTACAACAATTATTCTTTCATTCGAGTGCACCGTTCATCTGTTGCCGAAGCCGACGCGTAGCAGTCTTCTTCTCTGCAGCTTTTTTGGCCTTCAACCACGCTTTGAATTTCCTTATCGCGTCCTTGAGGTGTGGTGTATCGTTAGGGTACATCAGCTCAATACTGGTATACGTCCCCGTTCGCTGTACTTTTGGTCGTCTACCGGTACCCCCACCTCGTTTCCCTCGCTCTTCCAAAATCGTGGAGGATTCCGACAGCTCGCGATGGGGTTCAGAAGCATCGGTAGTTGTGACAGCGTTCGCAGTGGTAATCAGGATGGCGATAAGTACTACGAGTTGTCTGAGTCGCATGCTTGTTGTGCAGGACACGAACAGTCTTTCGGGGAGTGCAAATGCTAAGTGGACGCAGCATTGCACGAACCGCCTGCATACATCCAGTTGATTACGGTTTAACCAGGTTCTTGGCGCGACAAATCGCAGTGCAATCAGCATGGCGTGATCTATTAAGATTAGTTATGCTGCCACATTTCGGATATACGGCAATGTTACTAATCTTTATATAGAGATACTAACAACATGCTAAACACAGGAAACTCTTGCTTTAATTCATCGATTTATTATACAGTAAGTTTCTGCTAGACAAACATTTTCGTTCCTTGTTGGGGTAGCATCTCTTGCGTCTGCTTCGCAATTGCCAGTGTTTCACCCACGGCTTTTTCAACCTGTAATTATCCCATTGTCGTTGAACATTCATCGGTGCCAAGATGGGGCAACCTCAATCTTCAGATTTGACGCTGCAGGTTGTCCCAGCGACGCTGAGTCAGCGTCGCTGGCACGTGATTGTAGTGGTTGCTATCGCACACATTTCGCGGTCAACACGTACATTTCATCTAGAGGGAATAAGCGGACTTCGCATTTGGAAGGACTATTAAAGTAATGCTATTGCAACTTCGTTCCAACTATTTCGCACTTCAATGATGTCGCTTGGGGATGTCATCGAGAAATATTCGTACAACGTTCGTGCTGCTGTTGGATGCATGCAACTTCGTAGTTCTTCCTAGACGTCTTCAATAACCGTAAACGCTGCGTGGAGACAGCGGTCGTAGGTTGATGCATTCGTTCCTCCACGACGGCCACTGCAGGCAGTTTTCATCCACATTGGGCGTGAGAAAAATGAGACCCAGATCGCTCAAAGACATGAAGTTCACTACCTCCCACGAAATTCGACTCACTCGCGCTACCTGAGACTTCAAAAGATGGTTTCAAGTCACCAATCGTAAATGAGGGCAAATTTCACAAGAGGCTTCTTTCGCAGAATTGTTGACCATTTCGATGTCTTGGATGGTGAATTGAAGGCAGATCAATGGGCAGCACTAG
The DNA here is from genome assembly GCA_008079305.1 of Phytophthora palmivora. Classification (NCBI taxonomy): domain Eukaryota; phylum Oomycota; class Peronosporomycetes; order Peronosporales; family Peronosporaceae; genus Phytophthora; species Phytophthora palmivora. The sequence continues at coordinate 433 of VOQZ01000275.1, read as the reverse complement.
GACCATATCTATCCACTGCTATGCAGTATAGTTACCGTTGGTTTCGTGCTCGCACGAAATATTAAGATGTATGTCTTGATCAACGCACAGAAACATTTCACAATGAGCTCTTTTTCGAGCTATTTCGACCGAATGACAAGCGGGGCAAATACTATCTCACTCATCCGTGGACTAAGGAAGCAGGGTAAACTGAAGGAACAACCACGGTCAGACCCTGTTCGGCCCGATAGTACTACCACCCACAGAAAAGCGTTTTGGTGTGATTGACTCCATTGTGTCCTGAAACCCTCGTATTCGGTTTGGTTTAATTGAATTAAGTTGATGTAAGCCTAAAATCTAAATTTTGCAGCTCTAAAAGTCCCGCTCATGCGAAATTAATTTGGTTTGACTTAATCACTTGCCAGCACTGACGAGTAAATATGTAAATGCAGAC
>VOQZ01000274.1:0-64470 GCA_008079305.1 Phytophthora palmivora | reverse complement strand
TGGTCGTCAACGGCACACGCACGACGCTCTGGATCAGTTGTCGTAGACTCCCTCGGCACAGTCAAACATCCAGTTGGTGGACGTGCTAGACGCAGACACACGCCCGTTGGATTGCGTCGCACGGATGGAGACCCCGCTCCAGTGCCCAGAAACAGCAGCTCGAAGCCTGTGAACGGCATCTGTGGTGACTGCACGAACAGTGTATTGCAACTGCGCATAGGCACAGTTTTCAGCAGCACCTGACGCTCCGTGACGCGCGTCAGAGGCACCGAGCGCCATGCAGCACGAGCCACCAGCTTCGACGCCATTGCATTAATTATGCGCACATTGTTAATTAGGGTAAGGGTTTCCCACCACATAAATCACAATTGAAGTAAATACTAAGCAGTTGATAAGACCGATTATTGTACTCAAGACCATCGGCACGACGTCTCGAGTTGCGACCACGAACACAGCTGTTGCACAACAGACAACTGAACCAGATGCAAGCATATTCTAGACCAATCTATTTAGCCATGAATGAATTGATTTCTACATTTATATGAGGGGTACCCCAGAAAGGACTTGTGAACTGCAGTTCACTAAGAGTTTGTATAATCTTGATAGCACGCTTCCTCAAGAAAGGTGCTCGTGGGACCTCGTCACACTTGGTAGCACTTGTAGTCAATCCACGCCTACGCGGGTAGATTGACTACCTGAATCCTTTGTGGCTCCTACAAGGTAAACCAAGATGGATAGAGGGGAGTTCCCTCATTTGACCGATGATCAGTTTGAGTCGGTCCGGAAGATGGCAGACATCGTTGGAGGAGATGCCCTCCGAAGCTTGGCGGCTGCTACGCCGACCGAGCAGGTCGAACGCATCGAGGCGTTCGACACGTATGAGCGAGGGCTCATTGCACACGCGCAGGGGCTGCAGGTCCGCGTGGCTTAACTAAAGCCAGTACAACCTAAGCCGCTCAGGCTTAAGGTTAATCCCTATGAAGGGAAAGGAGGGAGAGAACCTCCACTTCTGGGTCAGAGAGGTAGAGCTCGCCATGGATGCAGCTCTCATCTCGGCCGAGTGACTTCGGGTCGTTTTCGCCCTGTCCAACCTGGGAGGTCGGGCGAAGACCTGGACGTACACGCGCGAGGCGACAACGCCGGGTTGCTTCACAACCTGTGCTCAGCTGTGTCAACAGCTTAGAACCGCCTTTCTCCCGGCGGACTATGAGTATCGCCAGCGCTCGCGCTTCCTTGCCTGTAAACAAGGAAAGCGTGATTTGCATGACTACATCCAGGAGATGCGAGTACTAGCTGCATCTCTGGTAGGGAACCCCCTACCTGTACATATCAAGGTGGCAGTGTTTATGGATGGCCTAAAGGTGGGCCTATCTCGCACACAGTTGTTCCGCGTACACGCGAACACGATGGAGTAGGCGATCCAGATCGCCCTCCAAGAGAAGTACAGCAACAGATAGGCTCGTACTCCAACGTCAGTGTGGCAAGGCCACAATGCTCCAGCAGCTGGAGCTAGTACCGGGCCGGTACCCATGGAACTGGGTACGGCCGTACAGAGCTCCATCCGCTGTTACGGATGTGCGAAGCTCGGGCACATGCAACGTGCCTGCCCTGCGGGGGGACAAGGAAGTTCCCCTCCCAACCTAGGGGCTCGAGGGGCCCGTGGCAGAAGCCACACCCCAAGAGCCAGGGGAAGGTCTAAGTCCCCATGGTAGCAGTACGGACGGCGCACACCATGGAGGCTTAGCCCCTGAGAGCCTGGGTGCTCTCGAGACGAGGAAGAGCAGCGGTGGACTGCTCGCGGTACACGCGAGTGTATGGGGATATGGAGATCCCTTCAGAATCCTGATCAATTCTGGGGCATCGACGAACTTTGGCTCTTGGGGTGTGGCTTCTGCCACGGGCCCCTCGAGCCCCTAGGTTGGGAGGGGAACTTCCTTGTCCCCCCGCAGGGCAGGCACGTTGCATGTGCCCGAGCTTCGCACATCCGTAACAGCGGATGGAGCTCTGTACGGCCGTACCCAGTTCCATGGGTACCGGCCCGGTACTAGCTCCAGCTGCTGGAGCATTGTGGCCTTGCCACACTGACGTTGGAGTACGAGCCTATCTGTTGCTGTACTTCTCTTGGAGGGCGATCTGGATCGCCTACTCCATCGTGTTCGCGTGTACGCGGAACAACTATGTGCGGGATAGGCCCACCTTTAGGCCATCCATAAACACTGCCACCTTGATATGTACAGGTAGGGGGTTCCCTACCAGAGATGCAGCTAGTACTCGCATCTCCTGAATGTAGTCATGCAAATCACGCTTCCCTTGTTTACAGGCAAGGAAGCGCGAGCGCTGGCGATACTCATAGTCCGCCGGGAGAAAGGCGGTTCTTAGCTGTTGACACAGCTGAGCCCAGGTTGTGAAACAACCCGGCGTTGTTGCTTCGCGCGTGTACGCCCAGGTCTTCGCCCGACCTCCCAGGTTGGACAGGGCGAAAGCGACTCGAAGTCGCTCGGCCGAGATGAGAGCCGCATCCATGGCGAGCTCTACCTCTCTGACCCAGAAGTGGAGGTTCTCTCCCTCCTTTCCCTTCATAGGGATTAACCTTAAGCCTGAGCGGCTTAGGTTGTATTGGCTTTAGTTAAGCCACGCGAACCTGCAGCCCCTGCGCGTGTGCAATGAGCCCTCGCTCATACGTGTCGAACGCCTCGATGCGTTCGACCTGCTCGGTCGGCGTAGCAGCCGCCAAGCTTCGGAGGGCATCTCCTCCAACGATGTCTGCCACCTTCCGGACTGACTCAAACTGATCATCGGTCAAATGAGGGAACTCCCCTCTATCCATCTTGGTTTACCTTGTAGGAGCCACAGAGGATTCAGGTAGTCAATCTACCCGCGTAGGCGTGGATTGACTACAAGTGCTACCAAGTGTGACGGGGTCACACGACCACCTTGCTTAGAGGAAGCGTGCTATTAAGAGTATGAAAACACCCAGTGAACGACAGTTCACTAGTCCCTTGTCTGAGGGGGGACTTAATAGCCAGTTTAGAGTAGGTTTAAGACAGATTTATTTATAGTTAATTAGGTCATTTGTCCTGTAATACAAATTACTAATTAACTATAATTTGTTCCTATATACGTATATAAAAGTAGGTCAAATACTATAGGTTGGTGTGACCCACACCATTTATGATAGAGTATTCACAAAAAGAATGCTCTCAGAAGTATATCTACTTCTAGAGGTGGTACCCTCCCTCATGTAACCCCGTTGCACTGCGGCTTATCTCGAATATTAATTTACATGTCATCTACAAGAAATCATCAAAAAGTATCCTGAGGAATTTGTAGCCAAAAATGAGTTGAAAATTCGAACTACAAGTCCATATAGAGTGTTGAATGAAGAGCCGCGCAGAGCGCGGTCCACTCGTTGCGGGCATCAGGCTTGCCCTGTCTGCCCGAAGAGTTAAATTAACAATGAAACAGAAACCTCTTGAAACTGTTAAGTATTTGTATTATGCAAGTACTAGAGGAAGTTCAGATTGCCATATGCGATCTGGATAGTACAGGCAGAGAGCTGCCTGCCATCCATAGTGCGATGACGAGTAGAGGCCGAGGAGTGAGGCAGTCGAGGACACAGTCCGAAGACGATCTCACTTCCTCTTTTGCCTCAGACACCGAGCACGGTTCTAGAGCATAGGCATTAGAATAGAGGATAAAGAGTAATAAAGCACGCTATAGTGAGTTTTCTAATAGCGTTCTAAGTTTCACTTTAACATAGAGTCTGGAACTAAAACGACACGGCAATAATAACGAAGACAAGTTGGTAAGTTTTTAATGATGGATAGTACGGGTGGCAGCAAGCCTCTCCTCTATTTTCATTGAATCTCAGAGTAATTTAGAAGTTTAAAAATAGTCTATACAATCTGGGCTCAGACTATTTTGTATTAGCTCGATGGAAACGTAGAGTTATTTAGATAATTTGTCTGAGTATGAGTCAGACTAATAACTGTAGCGGGGTTTAGAGTTCTGTCACCCGCTATCTCAAAGGTATTTGGGGTGAGGCAGGGCGATAGCTCTACTAATCAGCACAGCATGAGCTCACGATCATTGTGAGCCTTTGATTTACCACCGGCATGTATCGGTAGCAACACATGCTTGCATGCAGCTCTTCCTCCAGGCGCAGAGATGTTACCTTTCACGTAATTAGCTATATGTATCATTTTCGCGTCAGATTCCGTCACCTGGCTTTTTGCAAGAAGCGGATTTATTCCGATCTTTTTTACATTTGCAAGGACTCTTTGTTGTAAGACGCGGAGTTGCAGGGAACACGTTGAGCATGTTGGCAAAACCGATTTGTACGACCTTCACAGCATGGCGTCGATGGTTAGCTTTAGAATGGATCATATACGGAACGGATCAGTTTTTTGAACAGACGTATGTTCCACAATGATCGGAATTGGGATCTGACGTGCAGTTACATTGCACTTTAGGTAATCTAGCATGAGCTCATTCGGCAACATGCCTCCAGCCGCAGAGGTGCCAGATTCTGCTAATAACGTTGTGGGGTCACTTGACGCTACTGAGGTACAAGAGGTGCAAGCAAGTACTGAAGGTCGCCAAGAACGGACAACATGCTACTATCATGGCTACAAATATACACGCTCCTGGGCATAAAACAATTTCGTACCGCTGCTCTAAGTTTCGTCAAGGTTGTCGTGGCACCATGGAATTCACCATTTCCTCGATCGGATTCTTTGCATGTCGTCCTCACACGTGCCGTTTTGCAATTACCGGGACTAGTATTGCCGATGTCACTGATGCAATGACACGCCGCGTTGATACGCTAGCAATTGAACTAGTTACTCAGCCTGCGCGGCACATATGGGAGACCCTAAGAGACGAATTTTACGGCACTACTCCCGTGGGTATCTTTGTTCCTGTGTACTAAGTGCTCAGTACTTCTCGTAGTGGCGACTCCTATTGGGACATCGTTCACTTTATTGTGCAAGGCACTGACCAGCAGATCGAACCTACTGAATTCGTATGTGACTTCGAGAGTGCTCTAATACATGCTGTTCAGACCCAATTTCCAATCATCGTCGGCTGTCTTTTCAATCAGAAACAAGCGCTGAGGCGCGCTATGAAACGTTTTAAATCCCGGATGTAGAGTGTGGCATTGCTATGACACGTGGGGTGATCGACGTTCTAACAGTGCTTGAACATAGCCTAGTGGAGCAAGGAACGAAATGGGTCAAACATGAGATTTGTCAACGATGCGATGCTGCTGGAGTACCTTACTCGAAAACTAAATGGCGCGGCTTTTGGAATTATTTCAAAAGGACATGACTAGAGCAATACGACGTGAGCGTATGGAATGTTTTTTGGTTAAGCAACGAGCTCATTGCTCGCACAAATAAACCGATTGAGAGAGTTAACAGGGAGAGCAACGACCGATTCCCAAAGTCGCGTCCTAGCATGACCACATTTGTTGGTGTCATCAAGACTCTTTCTGCGAAGTACCTTCGACGGCTAGCTGATGTTTCCCGTTGTCGTTCACGTCGTGTAGTGCGTGAAACTATCCAGCTGCCTATTCCAGCGAACATTCCATCAGGCTTAGACGATGACTCAGACGATGATGAGCATTTGGATACTGAACAGCCTTCCGACAACAGCTCGAATGAGGAGGACGAGGACACCATGAACGCAATCATTTAGAGCAATTGTTGTGGAGACTTCTATTCACCCTAGAACCGTCAAAACATAAGACTGATTGACTGCGGTAGCTAGTTGATACAAGGTTGTAGCTTTTGATAGCAGTGCATGTCAACATAACGCACAAATGTGGTGTGTGCAGCTTAGTCAGCAAAAATGAATGTCTGATCAAAGCTCTGATCACTTCTGGACTATGTGTGTCTGTTCCAAAGTCTGATCCGTTCCGTATATGATCACAATAAAATATTACCGGAGTCGATACTGTCCTCGCCCTTGTCGTAACAACATGTCCCTGTTGTAGAGGCAGACAGCATCGTCGTGGGCGTGTGCTTTCCAGACCAGAACTCATGTACCAAAGCGATGCGCCAGTATGCGACTAGCCATATGTGGTTGTAAAATTAGCTGGAGAAAATTTAGGGGGAGCAGTGCTGAAGTATCAGTATGTCAGTGGAAGAGATTGCCGCTTTGAAGTTGCAATGCTAAGGTCACAGGGGCAAGAATGGAGCTGCTTTTTATCAGTCATGATAGCTTAGTTCACAACAGGGTTACAATGAAATGCTCGAACAGAATGTCATTGTTAATCTATATGAGATTCTGCGCAAGCATTTCATTGCAGCGTTAGACTTTTTCGATCGGTCTGCTCAGCGATTTAATATTGTCAAGGACTGGGTGTCAACTGTGCTCTGTATGGAGCTGATGCTGGTTCTGGTATCCAGTTAGCTCTTATTGAAGAACAAACCAGATATCTTCATCATCATCCACCGAAGGTCAACTCGAAGCCTACGAGGAAGGAGAGACGATTGTCCAGCAGTGGTGATACCAGTAAAAAAGTCGGTGAGGTGAAGCGAACCTGTTCCTGTTCAAACTGCGGTCAAAGTGGCCACAACAGGCGGAGTAGCCCAACGCAGTAATTGTGATCTAGAGGTGACATGAATGGCAGGCTGAGTGTTTGATAATACACTATTCCCCGGCAAATCGGGAAAGGTGGGACTGATAAAGAGTGGACGGTTCAGCGAACCGGTTCAGAGGTCCGTGGAGAGGAACCGACTGTTTCCGACTTGAGGTGAAAATCACGGCACTCGTAATTGCACCGGAGAACAGCACAGCCAAGCGCGGTGCTCAGGACACACAGTCTCTGCGCTGAGAAGAAGGGCTGGGACCAACATTTTTTTCTTCCCAAAGTGGGCTTGCGCTTGATGGGGATTAGTATTTTTCCCGAGTTTGGGTTGGGTGAAATATCCTACAAAACTTAGTTATTCCAACGAGTTTATAGACTGTTTCCCAGGGTCAAGTTTACTCGAAATACTAGGTAGGAAGAGGTGTTGATTAGGTTCAGGAAGTCATGCTTCCCTAACTAATCAAGTACTTGCCCCCATCCACTCGCCGTGATCGTCTACAACAAAGGAAATTGCGAATATACATATTGTGCACAGGGCCCGGTCCACGCGATACGGTACTGAAATTTTGTTATTATCAAGGGATCCAACACATTGACATCGGTGAGTTTTCTGTAGATTCGATGCTACCAACGCATCGCGTTGGTGTAGGGCTCAATAGAGGGTTGACTTGGACTGAGGGTGGAGCAAGTCGAAGATAAGCGTTGTCTATTCTGCTAGTGCCAGGCTGCGCGATGACCATCTTGGACTGACATTTTGTCGAAGAGTCTTAACGTAAATAGTGGTTCTTCGTAGGGACAAACATGGGACCTATGAAACACGTAATTGTAGCAGGCTGGTATAGGCGGAGCCTGTACCAGCAATACATAATGCTCACTGTAAGCCATCCATTTGCCACCATATCGCAACGGTTCCGACATCCCTACATTTTCCGACATTTCGGGCTGACACAAAATAAAGCCAGGTATAGGGTAGTCACGTTAGGTACGATCACTCTAAGTCAGAGTTACACAAAGTACGACAACTCCAGTCAGCTTTCAAAACGTGATTCGTAGGCGCCAGGAAATGCGCTGTAGAGGCCTGTAGGCCGAGAAAAACGACTTTTTCTTCATAAGGCTATTATGGCTTGGAGTAGTGTGCACTCCAGCCCGCAAATTCATGAATGAGACCCCAAGCGCGAGTGGGGGGCCACTAATAGGAGCGGATATCGTTTAAACAATGACATACTTAACTCACAATAGTGACGTATTCTCTACAGCCAATCTTTTTAAAACCTTAGTAAGGTTTTTAGCTGACCAATAGGAGAGCGCCACGGATATACACCCTGCCGACAGGAAGCCTAGCACATCAGTCTTCTTTTTTGGGTCCAAACCCATCAGATCTCCAGTGGCCTCCGCCCGCCCAACTCCGACGACGAAGCTCACAGGTTGAGCGCAGGCATTGTCCTGAGGAGCGGGATCGATACCCGCCGTCGCCAAGAAATTTTGGGTGGGGGCCTAGCGAGCATCTACCATGACAAGGGCGCCGTGAGAAGCTGAAGGCGTGCAGTATTCAGTGTGTGGTGGTTTGTGTGCATGTCGGTGGAGATAGCGACGTGTGAAGGGCGGCGTTGCGGTAAGTAGTGACAGAATAGGCGGTGGTGTGTGTTAGGCTATGCAATGTATGTATTTGATGCAGGGATCTCTGTGGACTTTACACGTGGCCTACTATGGTAAGTATGTCTTGTGTGTCGACAGGTGCGGGGTCTTCGATGCGTCCGATGGCAAAGAGACGCTTGTACGCGTAGATGCGTTCATCCAACGCCCCCGACTTGTGCGGTGGTGGCAGTGCGCGCAAGACACTTTCTGCACCCTTCGCATGATACCACGTGCCTTCAAGAACGCGAGAACTGCGTCTTCAGCGCGACTGCCGGCGTCGAGGATTTGATCTCTGTAGTCCTCCGCGTTAGCATCTAGAGCGAAGCCTTGAGGGAGGAACAGCTTCATGAAGGCGACGACGTGGCGGAACTCCTACTTCTTCTGGCGATCGCTTGAGTCCCACACGCGAGGCACCTTGGTGTACCATTCGTACCATGCAGCAGACAGGTTTGTAGCTCGCTTCTTTCTGCGTTTTGGTTTAGGTTCTTGGTCTGACGATATTGGAACTTGTTCTTGTTCAGTAGTGACGTGTTTTCTTTTTCCCTTCAGCTGAACCGCTTCTACAATAGCTAGACGCGCTGCCATGAGTCTGTTTGAAGCAATAAGCTCTTCAATGACAGCTAGAAGGGGACCATGATCTTGACACGTGTGCGTCTTCTCTTCGGTCTTCTCTTGTTCTTGTGCACAAACTGCAGCTTCCTCATTCAGCGCCATGGACCACACGAGCAAGTCAGCTGTACAGATCTGAGCGGCTTCCAGGCATTCCTCCACACGCGCGACGATAGGGGCTTCCGGTGCTAACGCTTTGAGCTGCGGGAAGTATCGTACAAGGTAAGCTGTAAGTACGCTAAGTGCATTGGTACTCACATTGAGCCGTTTTTCCTTTAGCCCCGTACACGTACTGAACAGAAGCTCCTGTAAACACCGAAGCCGCTCACGCGTCGTGTGATCCTGTGCCGCGATGTCGATAACCTTGGGAGACGCATCGGCATCCCATCCGCTCAAGACTCGAGCAACCTTCCGGTCTTCACGGGCAGTGTTCGCGATGTAGGCGAACGCCTTGTTTGGCTTGGTCATGTCCCATGCCCCACGGTCGAAGATAAATTGGGCTGCAAGGTGGTCGTCGCCGTTCGCGTGTTGAGCTCCGCCGCGACGAAAGGAGTGAGAGGTAAGGTCGGCTGCAACTCCTGCTGGCTCAGCGACGCGCTTGAGCATCCGGTTGACATGACCCTGCATGCTATCTTCACCCCGTTTTGCATTCCCTCCACTGGGCTTCTTCTGCGACGGGGAACTGCTAACCGTGGTGCATGTGCTCGCAGGTGTCGACGAGCGAGTGGCCCTGACAGTGGCGGTTGGTACGGGGGTTGTCACCACGGCGACTTGAAGCGAAACAGGTTCAGCCGCAAGCAGGTCGTGCAGCGGGACGCCAGCGTCGAGTGGAGTAGCGGCTTGTGGCTTCAGAGCTGGCAGATGACCAGGCAGGGACGCGCAAGGAGCTTCTTGCGTGGCCAAGGCTACGGACAGCGTGAACAACGGACACGACAAGAAGTCGTCTTTGTCTGGCACCAAGGTGAGACCCTGTTCCTCAGTCGTCTTGACCCGGAGCAGCCGCAGATAGAAAGCGCCGTCCGCGGACACTGAGACGTGCTGCTTCTGCACGTAGCCGAGATCAGAAGAACGCCCGAAGCAGTGCCACATCAGGCATGCTAGGGCAGCATCCTGGTAGTCTGCATCGACTCGGGCGGTGCTATAAACATAACGAACTAAAAACTTTTAAATCCTCCTTCGTACAAGGAGGAGTTCTTAGTTAGTCCACCATTTTCACGTTTTAAGCAGTGCTTATCTAGCGTTTTACCGGGAGGTGTTCCGGACACCCCCGAAATTACTACGGACACCCCCCTATAGAAATATTTCTAAAAAAACAACTGCTATTGGTGTTCGCCCTCCTCGACTTCTTACCCTGTGAGACAGTTACTAAATCGGTCATCACAGTCAATCTTCTTCGCTATAAATTACACAAAGTAGCTGTCAGACGCAAGAAACTGTGTTGTTAATGGAAGGACAGAACTCCGAAGAGCAATCTGGTGTCTCGAGCACAAGTGCATCCTGGGAGAAAGCGAAAGCTCGTACTGTTGCTAAACTCGGGGAGAGGTTCATCCGCGCCGGAGATTATATTTCTTACTACCAACCAACGTTCGTTCATGGGCCTGAAAAGGGTGTACGTCAGGCTCGTGTTTTGGGTGTCAACTCTTCGCGGAACTTTCCATTGCGAGTTAGTACACAGGAATCATTGGCGTTGAACACATTGGTAAGATGGGATACAGACTCTACGGGTAATCCTCCTAATCGTCAGCAGTGGCGACAGTTGTGCACGTATTCGTTTGTTCAAGGCAATGTTGAAGCTCCTACTGTTCGCGAAGAGTTAGGTGCTGCTTTTAAAGCTATTCGTGAATCTACCACACTTGAAGTTTGTGATAGGGTCTCCTCAGGTTCAAGAAACATTAAAAGCTCTCGTCAATTGGGAATTAGGTACGCTGGTGGAATGTGTGGGCACGAAAACGAACAAGATTGTGTTCGTTCTACTCCAGAAAAATTAGATGACAAGGACAAAGAGAAAGAACATAATGAGTATAGTGCCGATGACAAACCTGCTCGTCGTGTTTCAATTGATTGTGAGGCTAATTTCGACAAATATCCCGATGATATTAATGTGGATTTACCATTCCATCCAGAAGGAGGATCGTTTGACACACACTTGGATGCCATGTCTGCTGTAGATAGATATGCTCAGCCCTATGGGTACTCCGTCGTGATTAAACGCAATAAGCGGAACTCACATGGGGTTATGTATCGCTACACGCTAGCTTGTGATCGACATGGGAAATTAAGGAACAATTGGAAACTTACTGAGGCTACACGAAAGAGGGAATTTTCGCGGTCGAGAAAATGTGACTGTAAAATGGAAATAGTATTATTTCTGACGAAGGAAGGTAAGTGGGAAGTTCGTTACAATGGCCGTCAAAGCAGACACAATCACCGACCTAGCAAAAAACCATCGTCCCACCCGACACGGCGCCGACACAGACGGTCAGAAGCTGTCCAAAGCTTTGTAGAGCGGGCAGACAATCATGGTGAACGGGCTGCTGTTACAGTTTCTTCACTAAGAATTCAATTTCCGGACATTTTGGTTACTAACCGGGACGTCTACAAATTTGCGATATCACAGTCGCACCTCGGCGCTTAAGGGAAGAACTAAAATGGAGTATTTTATTCAGTTGATTTCAAACAAAAAATACTTCTGTGATTACCTTTGTGACGTCAACGGTCACGCTTCTAGTGTTTTCGTGGCCAATTGCAAGTGTGTAAACATTGTTAAGACAAATTGCGACGTGGTCATTATGGATTGTACTTACAAAACTAATCGTTTCGGGATGCCATGTTTAAACATTCTGGGCTGCACAGGAATGAATACAACTATTCATTTGGCTCAGTGTTTTCTTCGGCGAGAAGAGGAACCAGACTTTGTTTGGGCATTAAAAACATTAAGTAGACTCTACGAAAAAATTTCTATCCCGCTCCCACAAGTGATTTTTACTGATCGCGACGAGGCTTTGCTCAATGCGCTAGAACAAACATGGAGTAATGTCCCCACGATTTTGTGCCTTTGGCATATTATGAAGAACATAAAGAAACACGCGCGCGAAAAGACTTTCTACCCGGTGACAAATGAGGAGGGGGAACAAGTTGACTCACGAGAACATGAAAATTTTGTCGAAGCTTTTCTAGCTGTTATACATTCGAGGTCGGTGGAAGAATACGAATATAATCGACGGTCCTGGCATGTACTGAGCCCGGTTAAGGCAAAGTATATAGATGAAACATGGTTGGATATTTGGGAATGGAGAATTGTACACTGCTGGACGAATTCTATCACTCATTTTGGCTTGCATTCCACATCTAGGGTAGAAGGTTATCACTCAGCAATGAAATTATGGCTTCGAAATTCAACCTGCGATCTTCTCACGATTCACAAGAGAATGACTTTGTGGTGGACTAAAAGTATTGAGGATCACGAACAGGCAGTTGATATTGAAGCGACTCGAATAATGAATGCATTCCGTAAAAATATTTACGAGGGTGTAGTTTTGAAAATATACAGCTACGCCCTGAAACAATGCGAATTACTTATTCGCCGTGGAATTTGTGACACCATTTGTTCCGGAACTTACACTAAGACAACTGGTCTACCGTGCATCCATAAATTAACCAACCTTATCGAAACCGGAGGAAGTCTACGACCTGTCGAATTTCATTCTCATTGGTGGATTGATCAGTCGCACGCACCTATGCCAGAGATACCAAGAGTAAAACAACCTCTATCAATCAAAGACCTTCGTGCCCTACGTGCACGTAAGAAGGCAAACGAAGTGAAAGCAAAAGCAACTGGGCGCAAGCGAAATTTCTTTTCATCCAAAAATGGTACTCATGAAGCGACAACTTTCACGAAACCCACAACCAATCACGCTACATACACGCGGAAGGGATCTGGCCCAAATGGGAATCGAAGGGAGATGTCGACCTGGGAAATGTCTGAACTTCATGCTGACAGAGAGCAACATTTTCAGGAAACACAAGACAGCACGCCAAGAATTCCAGCTTTTGAAGATTTGTTTCCAAACTGGTAAACCACGTAATTAGATATGTACTCTTTTCTTTTTCATAGAGTTCTGAACGCTGCTACTCGCTTTTAAATCGCTCGTATGTTTTGTCTCTTCTCTGTTCGGATAGAAACATTTCTTCCTGGTTTCTATAGGGGGGTGTTCGTAGTAATTTCTGGGGGTGTCCGGACCACCTCCCGTTTTACCTTGCTTTAGTAATATCAACTCAGTAGCTGTGACGGGGTCACACGAGCACCTTGCTTAGAGGAAGCGTGCTATTAAGAGTATACAAACTCTAAGTGAACGGCAGTTCACTAGTCCCTGGTCTTAGGGGACTTAATAGCCAGTTTAGAGTAGATTTTAGACTGATTTATTTATAGTTAATTAGGTCCATTTGGCCTGTAATACAAATTACTAATTAACTATACTTTATCCTAATTATGCATATAAAAGGTAGGTTTAATGTTATTGGTTGACCCTCAGCCACCGAACCTACGTGGCAGTAGTGTGGCTCACACCACAGTGTGGTCCACACCACTCCATCAGAGTATTAAAACAAATACTCACAGAAGTATAACTACTTCTAAAGGCGGTACCCTTTCTAGGGTACCCCTTTCATGTAACCCCGTTACATCCTCCCCCACTTAGGTTGGAAACACCCCCAACCAATGAGGAGCTAGAAAGAGAGCTCCGCTCTCTTTCCTGTCCTTGTCGATACCCACGACGAGCCACCGTTGTGGCTCTGAGGCTTTTATTCAGCCTTTTCGCGTGCGCAAGACACCCAGAGGTTCCCACGTCAACCTCTTCCAGGATGCCCAAGAAGGTAAGCACCCGTGGCGCTTCGGCGCCTTCCAAGTCTAAGACCGCGAGGTCGAAGACTGCTAAGGCCAAGTTGAAAGACAAGGCCGCTCCGCGTAAGGAAGTCCGCAAGGCGGCTTCCGAGGCAGGCAGCAAGCGCACAGCTGCTGCTGCCAGCCAAGAAGGGAGTTCGCGACGCAGTCGCTCGCGCTCCCTGTCACCCGACGATAGGCCGAACCCTCGGTTCGCCTATCGGGACCACAGTCCTGGGTCAGAGTCCCCGGAGTTTAACATCCCTATGATCACGGGATCAGAGTCTGACGGGGACTCTCCTGGATCCGCTAAGGATCCATCTTCTTCTCAGGATGCTCCTTCACAGGATGCTCCTGCACAGGACGCTCCTTCGCAGGACGCTCCTGTTGATGATGCTGAGTCATCAGAGGCAAAGGCAGCTTCGACAAGCTCGCCTGCCAAGAACCTTACCTTGACCGAAGGTAAGGCTCGAGCCCAAGCTGCGAAAGCAGCGTCTCCAAACGGGCTGGTGAGGGCGCTGCTGCTGCTAAGAAGCGCGCAGCCCCTGGCTCTCCTACATCAGAGCCTTCTATCGCTAAGGGATTCAAATCCCTGTTCGACTCCTCAGACGAGGAGGAAGAGGAGGGGGCTGTCTCCGAGCCCCGAGAGATCTCTAACGATCTCGATGAGCAGCAGGAGCGCTATCAAGCTGCTCAACTGCAAGGCACTCCTGTGCCTCCCACGCCGGTGTATCCTCGCGGATACTACCCACCGGATGCGGGGTCTGCGTCTCCCATGTTCTTGGAGCACCTCAAGGCCCCTCGTGGTCTTATGAGCGTGCCTTGGTTCAAGACGAACCACTCTTTGTCAATGACATTGAGGCCGCTAGGTGTGTGCTGCTTGCGCCACACCGAATTCCTCTTAAGGAATTTACAAGTCTCCGGAAGAAACCGGAAGACCGTGGTGGGCTCTTCCCCGTGTGGGGGTACCCTTCCGTACAGCCCGAGAACACCACAACCCAGACCCAGGCAGAAAACCTGTTCTGGAGATGGGTTTCTCTAACGAACTTCACAGTTCAGGGGTTGAAAGAACTCCGAGAAGATCGTCTGCTGTCCTATGTCTTGGACCAGCGCGATCTTCGCATTGAATTTGCCCACTTAATCGCTAAGCGGCAACTCCACTCCGTCATGGAGGGAGTTAGACAGCAGTCTAAGTCCAGCGCTCAGGACGAGCGCGGGTACGGTTCCGTCAACCCAGGGACCGTACACCGTAAGGCGGCTAAGAAGCCACGGACTACTTACGCCCCGGTTGTTGATCCCAAATCTCAACAGCCTTCGGGCAGTCAACCCGGAGCCGGTCTTCCGGCTCCCACGAATTCTGTGACGAGGGGTAACCCCGCCACTTCACTAGCCGCTGGCGCTTCCCAGAGCGCCGCCGCTCTTGGACAACCCGCTCCACATGGTAGTGGAGCTCGCCGTTCCGGTCAAGGAGGGCAGGAGGAGCTCTCGCACGCCTTTGAGTACGAGGCTCCCTCTCAGCCGTATCCTTCTGGACCCTCAACTTCGGGTCGGGACTCTGTGGGTCCCTATTAAGCGACGAGGTCCGTCAGCTTCGAGATCGCGTCTATGTGATCGAGATAGCCCTTGGGCTTGGACCTGGTGGTCAGGCTGCCTCTCAGGCTGGCAAGCCGGGAACCCTTGAGGTCCTTCGTCAGGATTTGGACGCTCTTGGTCGTGAGACCCGAGAGCTCCATGGGCGTGTTGACCGCCGAGCTCCGGCTGCCGCCGTGAAGGAGCTCCGTCGAGGCTTAGACGCTCTAAGCCATGAGGTGCATGGTCGTATGCCCTCTTATGAGCCGCAGGGGTACTCGTACCACTCGGCTTATGGGTATAGCTCTTACCCGAGCTCTTCCCATTCGGTACCGTCATACCCTTCGTATGACTCGCGTGGGTACCAGTCTGTGTATCATTCACAGACTTCGACACCGGCAGCTTCGGTTGTCCAGAGGACTCAGCCTCGTTTCGAGGAGGTGAGCTCTCACCTTGGCCTTCCTCCGTCCGAGGAGAAGGACCCAGCGGATCGTGATACCGCTTAAGACGCCCCACGTAGAACGTCGGGTGCGTCGCCATTGACTTTGGGAGGTCAATGGTATACGCCGTGCCATGTTTGGCCAGGACCGCAAAGGGTCCGATGAAGCGGTGCTTCAACTTGTTGCTCTCTACAGAGCTAACCACCTTTAGCGGTAGGTTTTTAGTGTCTAGGAGAACTAGGTCACCAACCTTAAACACGTTTAAGTATCCTCTACTAGTTTTGTCAGAGTACTCCTTTTGTTTGTCTTGGGCTAACGCCATTGCGTCTTTAACCCGGCTGATCAACGTCAGCCTGTTGTCGATAAACGACGACAACTGTCTTTTTAAAGACTCGGGCTCTATTTCGGAGACCTGGGAGGAAAAAGCTTTCCGAGCCTCTCCCCCACTTACGATGGAGGCCACGGTGCCTCCCCGCAAGGTTAGCGGCACCTGGGGGTGTCGTAACCCATTCAAATAGAACGGGGTAAACCCCATTGATGCGTGTACCGCATTGTTGAGTGCAAACTCAACCATAGGAAGCTGATCCGACCAGTACCGAGCTGCCTCAGCACAGATACTGCGCAGAGTATCTTCGAGCACGCGGTTGACGCGCTCCGTCTGACCATCCGTCTGCGGATGGTCCGCACTTGACATCGTCAACTTAGTTCCCAGTAGCTGGAACAGGGTGTCCCAGAACGCCCCTGCGAAACGCGGGTCTCTATCCGAGACTATGGTCTTTGGTAGACCATGATAGCGAAACACGCTATCTAGGAACAGCTGTGCAGCTTGTTTCCCGGTGACCTTGTCACGTACCGGAGCAAGATGCACCATCTTGCTCAAACGGCAGACAAACACCAATATGCCGGTGTTGCCCTTGTCATCGGCCGGCAGGCCGAAGACGAAGTCGAGACTCATCGACTTCCAGCAATCTGCTGGCACAGGTAGGCTCTGCAGTGGAGCCGAGGCGTGGCCCGAAGGCTTCACCCTCTGACATGTTTCACATGTCTTGACATAGTGTGCCACCCACTTATACATGCGGGGCCACCAAAATGTCTGAGAGACCATTTGGTAGGTCTTCTCCCGGCCAAGATGGCCACTTATCGGCGCATCATGCGCCTCTAGAAGTATGTCATACTTCAGATCCTCGTCGTTTGGAACGACAACCCGAGGGGGATCTCTAGGGTCTACTCTGTAATGGAGTAACCCTTCGGCCAGCTCATAACGATGGAGCTGCGCCCGCTGTCGAGACGAGAGCCTATCGACTTTGGCGTCCTTGCCATCGGACAAGAACTGGACCAGTGGTGTGTAGTTCTCGTCCTCCTGATACGCTGAGCGTATCCGATCGTATAGATCTGTCGTGACCCGACTGACATGAGCTAGCTCATAGTCAGGTCGACGCGACAATGCATCAGCAAGCACGTTGAGCTTGCCCGGCTTGTATTCAACGCGGAAGTTGTATTCCGCGAAGAATGACAGCCACCTCGCCATCCGCTGCGACAGATGCGGCGAGTTGGTGGCAGTCCGCAAGGACGCGTGATCAGTATAGATCACAAAGGGCCTCGTGCCCAAGAGATGGACTCTAAATTTGACAAGAGCGTACTTCATTGCAAGTAGCTCCTTGTCATGAACGGGATAGTTCCGTTCGGCAGCCTTCAGCTGCCTGGACTGGAAGGAGATGACACGTTCGTGTCCTTCATCGTCCTTCTGCAACAGCGCACAGCCTATTGCATAGTCAGAAGCGTCACAGACGACGCTAAATGACTTGTTTTCGTCCGGCAAGGCCAGGACTGGCGCTTGCTGTAAGCTCGCCTTGATGCTGTCAAAAGCATCCTGGTGCTGTTGCTCCCAGACCCAGTCGGCCTCTTTCTTTAAGAGATCCGACAAGGGTCGAGCTAGTTCAGCGTACCCTGCGCTGTACTTGTGAAGATAGTTGGCTAAGCCCAACCACTTCCGGAGGTCCTTCTGCGACCTCGGGGTCGGCCAAGCCGCTATGGCCTTGACCTTCCCTGGATCGGCGTGCACACCGACCCTGCTGACAAAACCGCCGAGGACATCTATCTCCTCAGGTGCAAAGACGCGCTTGTCGATGCTGGTATAGAGCTTGTTAGCTCTCGTGACCTCAATCACTCGACGGAGGTGCTTCAAATACACCTCCATAGCCGTCTGGCATCCTTCGGCACGGCTATGGACAAATATATCGTCAAAGTACGTCTGTGCGTACGCAATGGTCTAAACAATTGAGTGACCAAGCGATTGAACGTCGCTGGGGCATTTGAAAGACCTTGTGGTATCACTAGCCACTTTCAAAGCATCGCGCTCGGGGTGCTCATTGCGGTGAGAGGAATGTCACTCTCCCGCATCAGGATCTGGTAATAGCCATCTACCAGATCCAGCGCGCTGTACAGCGTACAACCCGACACGTTGTCCAACAACACGTCCTTGCGAGGGATCGACGTCTGTGCCGGTACCGTCGCATTGTTCAGCTTGTTATAAACATGAACCAGACGCCACTTCCCGTCCGGTTTACGAACGCAGAAGGTTGGCGTCGAGTGCGGGGACTTCGCTTCCCGCACCTTGCTTGATTTCGCCTTCTCGGCGAAGAAGGTATCAATGACCTCGCACTGCTCGCGAGGTAGAGGCCACTGCCTCGTGACACAGTACTTTGTGCCAGGCACGAGGTCAATCTCGTGCCGTACTCCCCGATCCGGCGGGAGTTGGGATGGAGGGTGATTCGACCCACATACGAGAACTCTTTAATTAGAGGATACACTGGATCCTCCGGGTTCTTGAGGATCTCAGAACCCAAGCGCGTTGCACGCTGCTTCGTGAACCCCTCCAGAACATCCTCGTCCATTACGGTGGAAGAGTTCAAATCTTCAGGAGAGGTCTCCGGCTTCAGGAGCACTATCTCCGCAATCCCTCCGGCCTTCAACTCGGCCAGGAAGTCCTTCATGGACAATTCCTCGAGGCTCATCAATGCTGACACCTCAGGTAGCGCCTCAAGATGGACGGCACCTGCCTTCACTTGACGGTCGGACACGCCGTCGAAGATATGATATTGACCTTCGCCCGTCCGTGCCGGTGGAGTCTCAAACTCCGAGCGTGGTACTTGGTTATCCATACGAGAGGTGTTCAATGACACCTCCGCCTTGGTACTGGTCTTCTTGACCCCGCGTGGAACTATGTTACCCACGCTAGAGACGCATACTGCGCTCTCGATCTTCTCGGTCTCTTCGACCTCGTGTGGAACTATGTTACCCACACCGGAGGCGCCCTCAGCGCCCTCCCCAGCAGCCTCAGCTGCTTGCGGACCAATGTTATCCGCCTGTTCAGTCCCGCCCGGCACCGCCACAGTCGAAGCCCATACGGCGCGACGACACTTAGCGTTGGGTCTTACCGTCGTGGCAATCCCACGCGCTTGGCAATGAGCCTTGGTCTCACGACCGGTTGCGAGACTCATCGCAACATCTTCACTGGAGTCAGTGACTCCCAGTACTTCTTCGGGCGCATAAGCGCCTTGGCGACCATCCCTGGCGCCCCAGTCCCGGACAGAGGTGGGAACATTACTCACCAAAGCTCTGTCGGAGACTGCAGGCCGGCTAGCCCCAATGGCTTTGCCGCGCCAATCGATCCTGGGCTCGTGCTTTTCGAGCCACGGCATGCCCAGGATCAAGTCGTACTTGTCCATGTCTAGGACAAGGAACGACTCCGTGCTGTCAAAGTCTTCAAACTTTACAGCCAGGTCCATACGGACCCCAGGTACGTTAACCACCGTACCATCGGCCAGTCTCACCGAGACCTGGCCCCTGCCTTTGCTTTCTCGCAAATCATCGGCATACTTGTCGCCATTCCGCGCGACCGTCTGGCGTCGAGCAAAGTTCGTCGACGCCCCAGAGTCAATCAGGACTCTAAAGGGATCTCCATATCCCCGTACACTCGCGTGTACCACAAGTAGTCTACCCCTGCTCTTTCTCGTCTCGAGAGCACCCAAGCTCTCAGGGGCTAAGCCTCCATGGCGTGCGCCGTCCGCACTCCTACCATGGGGACTTAGATCTTCCCCAGTAAGGCGCCCCGCCCCTACTGGTGACCCCAGTTCCCCTGGCCCTTGGGTCGCGGCTTCTGCCACGGGCACCTCGAGCCCCTAGGTTTGGAAGGGAACTTCCTTTGCCTCCCGCAGGGCAGGCACGTTGCATGTGCACGAGCTTCCCACATCCGTAGCAACGGATGGAGCTCTGTACGGCCGTACCTAGTTCCATGGGTACCGGCCCGGAGCTAGCTCCCGCTGCTGGAGCTCCTTGCACTGCGCCTGACGATGCATTGTGGCCTTGCCACACCGACGTGGGAGTACGAGCCTGTCGGTGGCTGTACTCCTCCTGGAGGGCGATCTGGATCGCTTCCTCCATAGTGTTCGCATGCACGCGGAACAACTGTGTGCGGGATGGGCCCACCTTCAGGCCATCCATGAACACGGTCACTTTAATGTGTTCAGGTAGGGGGTTTCCTACCAGAGATGCAGCGAGTACTCGCATCTCCTGGATGTACTCATGCAGCTCACGCTTCCCTTGTTTACAGGCAAGGAAGCGCGAGCGCTGGCGATACTCATAGTTCGCCGGAAGGAAGGCGGTTCTTAGCTGTTGACACAGCTGAGCCCAGGTTGTGAAACAACCCGGCGTTGTCGCTTCGCGCGTGTACGCCCAGGTCTTCGCCCGACCTCCTAGGTTGGACAGGGCGAAAGCGACTCGAAGTCGCTCGGTCGAGATTAGAGCCGCGTCCATCGCGAGCTCGACCTCTCGGACCCAGAAGTGGAGGTTCTCTCCCTCCTTTCCCTCATAGGGGTTAACCTTAAGCCTCAACGGCTTAGGTTGGGCCGGCTTCATCTCAGCCACGGGGGTCTGCAGCCCCTGTACGTGGGCGATAAGCCCTCTCTCGTACGTGTCAAACGCCTCGATGCGTTCGACCTGCTCGACCGGCGTAGCAGCCGCCACGCCTTGGAGGGCACATCCTCCAAAGATGACCACCATCTTCCGGACCGACTCAAACTGAGAGTCGGTCAAATGAGGGAACTCCCCTCTATCCATCCTGGCTTACCTTGTAGGAGCCACAGAGGATTCAGGTAGTCAATCTACCCGCGTAGGCGTGGATTGACTACAAGTGCTACCAAGTGTGACGGGGTCACACGAGCACCTTGCTTAGAGGAAGCGTGCTATTAAGAGTATACAAACTCTAAGTGAACGGCAGTTCACTAGTCCCTGGTCTTAGGGGACTTAATAGCCAGTTTAGAGTAGATTTTAGACTGATTTATTTATAGTTAATTAGGTCCATTTGACCTGTAATACAAATTACTAATTAACTATACTTTATCCAAATTATGCATATAAAAGGTAGGTTTAATGTTATTGGTTGGCCCTCAGCCACCGAACCTACGTGGCAGTAGTGTGGCTCACACCACAGTGTGGTCCACACCACTCCATCAGAGTATTAAAACAAATACTCACAGAAGTATAACTACTTCTAAAGGCGGTACCCTTTCTGGGGTACCCCTTTCATGTAACCCCGTTACAGTAGCCACATGTAAATACTCTGATGGAGTGGTGTGGGCCACACTGTGGTGTGAGCCACACTACTGCCACGTAGGTTCGGTGGCTGAGGGCCAACCAATAACATTAAACCTACCTTTTATATGCATAATTACGTTAAAGTATAGTTAATTAGTAATTTGTATTACAGGCCAAATGGACCTAATTAACTATAAATAAATCAGTCTAAAACTTACGCTAAACTGGCTATTAAGTCCCCTAAGACCAGGGACTAGTGAACTGCCGTTCACTTAGAGTTTGTATACTCTTGATAGCACGCTTCCTCTAAGCAAGGTGCTCGTGTGACCCCGTCACACTTGGTAGCACTTGTAGTCAATCCACGCCTACGCGGGTAGATTGACTACCTGAATCCTCTGTGGCTCCTACAAGGTAAGCCAGGATGGATAGAGGGGAGTTCCCTCATTTGACCGACTCTCAGTTTGAGTCGGTCCGGAAGATGGTGGGCATCTTTGGAGGAGATGCCCTCCGAAGCTTGGCGGCTGCTACGCCGGCCGAGCAGGTCGAACGCATCGAGGCGTTTGACACGTACGAGAGAGGGCTAATCGCCCACGTACAGGGGCTGCAGACCCCCGTGGCTGAGATGAAGCCGGCCCAACCTAAGCCGTTGAGGCTTAAGGTTAACCCCTATGAGGGAAAGGAGGGAGAGAACCTCCACTTCTGGGTCCGAGAGGTCGAGCTCGCGATGGACGCGGCTCTAATCTCGACCGAGCGACTTCGAGTCGCTTTCGCCCTGTCCAACCTAGGAGGTCGGGCGAAGACCTGGGCGTACACGCGCGAAGCGACGACGCCGGGTTGTTTCACAACCTGGGCTCAGCTGTGTCAGCAGCTTAGAGCCGCCTTCCTTCCGGCGAACTATGAGTATCGCCAGCGCTCGCGCTTCCTTGCCTGTAAACAAGGGAAGCGTGAGCTGCATGAGTACATCCAGGAGATGCGAGTACTCGCTGCATCTCTGGTAGGGAACCCCCTACCTGAACACATCAAAGTGACCGTGTTCATGGATGGCCTGAAGGTGGGCCCATCCCGCACACAGTTGTTCCGCGTGCATGCGAACACTATGGAGGAAGCGATCCAGATCGCCCTCCAGGAGGAGTACAGCCACCGACAGGCTCGTACTCCCACGTCGGTGTGGCAAGGCCACAATGCATCGTCAGGCGCAGTGCAAGGAGCTCCAGCAGCGGGAGCTAGCTCCGGGCCGGTACCCATGGAACTGGGTACGGCCGTACAGAGCTCCATCCGTTGCTACGGATGTGGGAAGCTCGTGCACATGCAACGTGCCTGCCCTGCGGGAGGCAAAGGAAGTTCCCTTCCAAACCTAGGGGCTCGAGGGGCCCGTGGCAGAAGCCGCGACCCAAGGGCCAGGGGAACTGGGGTCACCAGTAGGGGCGGGGCGCCCTACTGGGGAAGATCTAAGTCCCCATGGTAGGAGTGCGGACGGCGCACGCCATGGAGGCTTAGCCCCTGAGAGCCTGGGTGCTCTCGAGACGAGAAAGAGCAGCGGCGGACTGCTCGTGGTACACGCGAGTGTACGGGGATATGGAGATCCCTTTAGAGTCCTGATTGACTCTGGGGCGTCGACGAACTTTGCTCGACGCCAGACGGTCGCGCGGAATGGCGACAAGTATGCCGATGATTTGCGAGAAAGCAAAGGCAGGGGCCAGGTCTCGGTGAGACTGGCCGATGGTACGGTGGTAACGTACCTGGGGTCCGTATGGACCTGGCTGTAAAGTTTGAAGACTTTGACAGCACGGAGTCGTTCCTTGTCCTAGACATGGACAAGTACGACTTGATCCTGGGCATGCCGTGGCTCGAAAAGCACGAGCCCTGGATCGATTGGCGCGGCAAAGCCATTGGGGCTAGCCGGCCTGCAGTCTCCGACAGAGCTTTGGTGAGTAATGTTCCCACCTCTGTCCGGGACTGGGGCGCCAGAGATGGTCGCCAAGGCGCTTACGCGCCCGAAGAAGTATTGGGAGTCACGGACTCCAATGAAGATGTTGGGGTGAGCCTCGCAACCGGTCGTGAGACCAGGGCTCATTGCCAAGCGTGTGGGATTGCCACGACGGCAAGTCCCAACGCTAAGTGTCGTCGCGCCGTATGGGCTTCGACTGTGGCAGTGCCGGACGGCACTGACCAGGCGGGTAACATAGGTCCGCAAGCAGCAGAGGCTGCTAAGGAGAGCGCTAAAGGCGTCTCCTGTGTGGGTAACATAGGTCCACAAGTGGGTAACATAGGTCCACAGGCGGGTAACGTAGTTCCGCAAGCGGGTAACATAGGTCCGCAAGCAGCAGAGGCTGCTGGGGAGGGCGCTGAGGGCGCCTCCGGTGTGGGTAACATAGTTCCACACGAGGTCGAAGAGACCGAGAAGATCGAGAGCGCAGTATGCGTCTCTAGCGTGGGTAACCAAGTTCCACGCGGGGTCAAGAAGACCAGTATGAGTGTGGAGGTGTCGTTGAGCACCTCCCGTGTGGATAACCAAGTACCACACTCGGAGTCTGAGACTCCACCGGCACGGCCGGTCGAAGGTCAATATCATATCTTCGACGGCGTGTCCGACCGTCAAGTGAAGGCAGGTGCCGTCCATCTTGAGGCGCTACCTGAGGTGTCAGCATTGATGAGCCTCGAGGAATTGTCCATGAAGGACTTCCTGGCCGAGTTGAAGGCCGGAGGGATTGCGGAGATAGTGCTCCTGAAGCCGGAGACCTCTCCTGAAGATTTGAACTCTTCCTCCGTAATGGACGAGGACGTCCTGGAAGGGTTCACGAAGCAGCGTGCAACGCGCTTGGGTTCTGAGATTCTCAAGAACCCGGAGGATCCAGTGTATCCTCTTGTGAAGGAATACTCGGATGTGGTGTCGAAGCACCCACCATCCCAACTCCCGCCGGATCGGGGAGTTCGGCACGAGATTGACCTCGTGCCTGGCACAAAGTATTGTGTCACGAGGCAGTGGCCTCTACCTCGCGAGCAGTGCGAGGTCATAGATGCCTTCTTCGCTGAAAAGGCGAAGTCGGGCATGGTGCGGGAGTCGAAGTCCCCGCACTCGACGCCAACCTTCTGCGTTCGGAAACCGAACGGGAAGTGGCGTCTGGTTCATGCTTACAACAAGCTGAACAATGCGACGGTACCGGCACAGACGCCGATCCCTCGCAAAGATGTGTTGCTGAACAACATGTCGGGCTGTACGCTGTACAGTGCCCTGGATCTGGTAGCCGGATACTACCAGATCCTGATGCGGGAGAGTGACATTCCTCTCACCGCAGTGAGCACCCCGAGTGGGATGCTCTGGGAGTGGCTAGTGATGCCACAGGGGCTATCGAATGCCCCAGCGACGTTCAATCGCTTGGTCACGCAATTGTTTAGACCATTGCGTACGTTCGCTCAGACGTACTTCGACGATATATTCGTCCATAGCCGTGCCGAAGGATGCCAGACGGCTATGGAGGTGTATTTGAAGCACCTCCGTCGAGTGATTGAGGTCACGAGAGCTAACAAGCTCTATACCAGCATCGACAAGCGCGTCTTTGCACCTGAGGAGATAGATGTCCTCGGCGGTTTTGTCAGCAGGGTCGGTGTGCACGCCGATCCAGGGAAGGTCAAGGCCATAGCGGCTTGGCCGACCCCGAGGTCGCAGAAGGACCTCCGGAAGTGGTTGGGCTTAGCCAACTATCTTCACAAGTACAGCGCAGGGTACGCTGAACTAGCTCGACCCTTGTCGGATCTCTTAAAGAAAGAGGCCGACTGGGTCTGGGAGCAACAGCACCAGGATGCTTTTGACAGCATCAAGGCGAGCTTACAGCAAGCGCCAGTCCTGGCCTTGCCGGACGAAAACAAGTCATTTAGCGTCGTCTGTGACGCTTCTGACTATGCAATAGGCTGTGCGCTGTTGCAGAAGGACGATGAAGGACACGAACGTGTCATCTCCTTCCAGTCCAGGCAGCTGAAGGCTGCCGAACGGAACTATCCCGTTCATGACAAGGAGCTACTTGCAATGAAGTACGCTCTTGTCAAATTTAGAGTACATCTCTTGGGCACGAGGCCCTTTGTGATCTATACTGATCACGCGTCCTTGCGGACTGCCACCAACTCGCCGCATCTGTCGCAGCGGATGGCGAGGTGGCTGTCATTCTTCGCGGAATACAACTTCCGCGTTGAATACAAGCCGGGCAAGCTCAACGTGCTTGCTGATGCATTGTCGCGTCGACCTGACTATGAGCTAGCTCATGTCAGTCGGGTCACGACAGATCTATACGATCGGATACGCTCAGCGTATCAGGAGGACGAGAACTACACACCACTGGTCCAGTTCTTGTCCGATGGCAACGACGCCAAAGTCGATAGGCTCTCGTCTCGACAGCGGGCGCAGCTCCATCGTTATGAGCTGGCCGAAGGGTTACTCCATTACAGAGTAGACCCTAGAGATCCCCCTCGGGTTGTCGTTCCAAACGACGAGGATCTGAAGTATGACATACTTCTAGAGGCGCATGATGCGCCGATAAGTGGCCATCTTGGCCGGGAGAAGACCTACCAAATGGTCTCTCAGACATTTTGGTGGCCCCGCATGTATAAGTGGGTGGCACACTATGTCAAGACATGTGAAACATGTCAGAGGGTGAAGCCTTCGGGCCACGCCTCGGCTCCACTGCAGAGCCTACCTGTGCCAGCAGATTGCTGGAAGTCGATGAGTCTCGACTTCGTCTTCGGCCTGCCGGCCGATGACAAGGGCAACACCGGCATATTGGTGTTTGTCTGCCGTTTGAGCAAGATGGTGCATCTTGCTCCGGTACGTGACAAGGTCACCGGGAAACAAGCTGCACAGCTGTTCCTAGATAGCGTGTTTCGCTATCATGGTCTACCAAAGACCATAGTCTCGGATAGAGACCCGCGTTTCGCAGGGGCGTTCTGGGACACCCTGTTCCAGCTACTGGGAACTAAGTTGACGATGTCAAGTGCGGACCATCCGCAGACGGATGGTCAGACGGAGCGCGTCAACCGCGTGCTCGAAGATACTCTGCGCAGTATCTGTGCTGAGGCAGCTCGGTACTGGTCGGATCAGCTTCCTATGGTTGAGTTTGCACTCAACAATGCGGTACACGCATCAATGGGGTTTACCCCGTTCTATTTGAATGGGTTACGACACCCCCAGGTGCCGCTAACCTTGCGGGGAGGCACCGTGGCCTCCATCGTAAGTGGGGGAGAGGCTCGGAAAGCTTTTTCCTCCCAGGTCTCCGAAATAGAGCCCGAGTCTTTAAAAAGACAGTTGTCGTCGTTTATCGACAACAGGCTGACGTTGATCAGCCGGGTTAAAGACGCAATGGCATCAGCCCAAGATAAACAAAAGGAGTACTCTGACAAAAGAAGTCGGGGAAACTCAAACGTGTTTAACGTTGGGGACCTAGTTCTCCTAGACACTAAAAACCTACCGCTAAAGGTGGTTAGCTCTGTAGAGAGCAACAAGTTGAAGCACCGCTTCATTGGACCCTTTGCGGTCCTGGCCAGACATGGCGCAGCGTATACCATTGACCTCCCAAAGTCAATGGCGAC
Organism: Phytophthora palmivora; assembly: GCA_008079305.1. Lineage (NCBI taxonomy): Eukaryota > Oomycota > Peronosporomycetes > Peronosporales > Peronosporaceae > Phytophthora > Phytophthora palmivora. Next base: position 37,574 of record VOQZ01000274.1, on the reverse strand, counting down.
GCACCCGACGTTCTACGTGGGGCGTCTTAAGCGGTATCACGATCCGCTGGGTCTTCCTTCTCGGACGGAGGAAGACCAAGGTGAGAACTCACCTCCTCGAAACGAGGCTGAGCTCTCTGGACAACCGGAGTTGCCGGTGTCGAAGCCTGCGAACGATATACAGGCTGGTACCCACGCGAGTCATACGAAGGGTATGACGGTACCGAATGGGAAGAGCTCGGGTAAGAGCTATACCCATAAGCCGAGTGGTACGAGTACCCCTGCGGCTCATAAGAGGGCATACGACCATGCACCTCATGGCTTAGAACGTCTAAGCCTCGACGGAGCTCCTTCACGGCAGCAGCCGGAGCTCGGCGGTCAACACGCCCATGGAGCTCATGAGTCTCACGACCAAGAGCGTCCAAGTCTTGGCGAAGGACCTCAAGGGTCCCCGGCTTGCCAGCCTGAGCGGCAGCCTGACCACCAGGTCCAAGCCCAAGGGCTATCTCGATCGCATAAACGCGATCTCGGAGTTGACGGACCTCGTCACTTAATAGGGACCCCACAGAGTCCCGACCCGAAGATGAGGGTCCAGAAGGATACGGCTGAGAGGGAGCCTCGTACTCAAAGGCGTGCGAGAGCTCCTCCTGCCCTCCTTGACCGGAACGGCGAGCTCCACTATCATGTGGTGCGGGTCGTCCAGGAGCGGCGGCGCTCTGGGAAGCGCCAGCTGCTTGTGAAGTGGCGGGGTTACCCCTCGTCACAGAATTCGTGGGAGCCGGAAGACCGGCTCCGGGTTGACTGCCCGAAGGCTGTTGAGATTTGGGATCAACAGCCGGGGCGTAAGTAGTCCGCGGCTTTTTAGCCGCCTTACGGTGTACGGTCCCTGGGTTGACGGAACCGTACCCGCGCTCATCTTGAGCGCTGGACTTAGACTGTTGTCTAAGTCCCTCCATGACGGAGTGGAGTTGCCGCTTAGCGACTAAGTGGGCAAACTCAATTCGAAGATCTCGCTGGTCCAAGACATAGGACAGCAGGCGATCTTCCCGGAGTTCTTTCAACTCCTGAACTGTGAAGTTCTTTAGAGAAACCCATCTCCAGAACAGGTCTTCTGCCTGGGTCTGGGTTGTGGTGTTCTCGGGCTGTACCCAAGGGTAGCCCCACACGGGGAAGAGCCCACCACGGTCTTCGGATTTCTTTCGAAGACTTGTGAATTCCTTGAGAGGAATTCGGTGTGGTGCAAGTAGCACACACCTAGCGGCCTCAATGTCGTTGACAAAGAGAGGTTCGACTTGAACCAAGGCACGCTCATAGGCGCCACGCGAAGTGCGCCCATGGTTTAGACCACGAGGGGCCTTAAGGTGCTCCAAAAACATTGGGGACCCGGACCCCGCATCCGGTGGGTAGTATCCGCGAGGATACACCGGCGTGGGAGGCACAGGAGTGCCTTGCAGCTGAGCAGTTTGATAACGCTCTTGCTGCTCATCGAGATCATTATAGATCTCTCGGGGCTCGGAGACAGCCCCCTCCTCTTCCTCCTCGTCTGAGGAGTCGAACAGGGATTTAAATCCCTTAGCGATAGAAGGCTCTGATGTAGGAGAGCCAGGGGCTGCGCGCTTCTTAGCAGCAGCAGCGCCCTCACCAGCCCGTTTTGGAGACGCTGCTTTCGCAGCTTGGGCTCGAGCCTTACCTTCGGTCAAGGTAAGGTTCTTGGCAGGCGAGCTTGTCGAAGCTGCCTTTGCCTCTGATGACTCAGCATCATCAACAGGAGCGTCCTGCGAAGGAGCGTCCTGTGCAGGAGCATCCTGTGAAGGAGCATCCTGAGAAGAAGATGGATCCTTAGCGGATCCAGGAGAGTCCCCGTCGGACTCTGATCCCGTGATAATCGGAATATGAAATTCCGGGGATTCAGATCCGGGACTGTGGTCCCGATAGGCGAACCGAGGGTTCGGCCTGTCGTCGGGTGACAGGGAGCGCGAGCGACTGCGTCGCGAACTCCCTTCTTGGCTGGCAGCAGCAGCCGTACGCTTGCTGCCTGCCTCGGAAGCCGCCTTGCGGACTTCCTTGCGCGGAGCGGCCTTGTCTTTTGACTTGGCCTTAGCAGTCTTCGACCTCGCGGTCTTAGACTTAGAAGGCGCCGAAGCGCCACGGGTGCTTACCTTCTTGGGCATCCTGGAAGAGGTTGACGTGGAAGCCTCCAGGTGTCTTGCGCACGCGAAAAGGCTGAATGAAAAGCCTTAAGCCACAACGGTGGCTCGTCGATGGGTATCGACAAAGGACAGGAAAGAGAGCGGAGCTCTCTTTCTAACTCCTCATTGGTTGGGGGTGTTTCCAACCTAAGTGGGGGAGGATGTAACGGGGTTACATGAAAGGGGTACCCCAGAAAGGGTACCGCCTTTAGAAGTAGATATACTTCTGTGAGTATTTGTTTTAATACTCTGATGGAGTGGTGTGGGCCACACTGTGGTGTGAGCCACACTACTGCCACGTAGGTTCGGTGGCTGAGGGCCAACCAATAACATTAAACCTACCTTTTATATGCATAATTAGGTTAAAGTATAGTTAATTAGTAATTTGTATTACAGGCCAAATGGACCTAATTAACTATAAATAAATCAGTCTAAAACTTACGCTAAACTGGCTATTAAGTCCCCTAAGACCAGGGACTAGTGAACTGCCGTTCACTTAGAGTTTGTATACTCTTGATAGCACGCTTCCTCTAAGCAAGGTGCTCGTGTGACCCCGTCACAGCTACTCATGCATGCATGCAAGCTCTTTCTGCAGACTGCGCAAAGATGTTAACTTGCAAGTAATTCAGTATACGTACCATTTTTGCAGCAAACTCCGTCACCATCATTTTTGTTTATCACTACTGACTCGTGGAGGAATATAGACAGACTCAGGTGCCGATTTGCCGCGGAATTCTGTACACGTTTGTTTGTCTGACGTACAGTAGACAGACTCAGCTCCGGATTTGGCGGGAAATTCTGAACTGTATTTTCCTGCGGACGGTCGGCTATGTCCCGATACAATCAGACTACCGTAATGCCCGTACTGTATGTTAAATCATAGGCTTTGCAGGAAGCAGGAGATAGTGGTGTAAGACATGTGAGCGAGAGTTTAGTTGCAGGAGGAAGTCCGGAAGAAGTTTGTGTATTGGAGCTGGTTGGTGCTTGTATGTTGGATCTTGTAAAGCACGAGGTAAAACCAAGAGTGAGAACTCAGAGTCCCGGTGCGCTGGAGGTAGACAAATTTTAACCAACAACACCACTGAAGTACGAAAAGCATGGAGAATAATCGATAATAAACGGGACAATTTCATAATAATCCGTATATAATTGCACGCACATCGGATATGCATATGCATTGCATACAGTACGTGTACTGTACTTCAACACTATGATTTTAGCAGGTCCTCTGTGATTCTTGTTTACACATGTACGAAAAACTCAAGCATTTTTAGATTTAACGTTTAGTCAATAGTGTTGTCGACGGCTGCAAATTTGACGTCAAATATATTGGTTTGAAAAGGTTATTGACTAATCCTCCACCAAAACAGCCAATTGTAGTCAAGATGCTGAAAAAGGAAGTCTTTCACACAGGATTCGCATGCCATTTTCAGTAGTGAACACGCCTCCATTCAAAATCGCAACCATTTTGTGCACCGTTTAAATATTGATTGGTCTGAGCGTCTTCGACAAAGCCACATCTCATATGGTATCATGACACCAACCGCGATAGGACGATGATGTCACAGCAGTGCAGGTTGACCGCCGTAGAACAAATAATACCCTGTGTAGTAATATTCTGAATACATGTAGTGTATTTCACGAATACAGTCGTCCCCCCGTTATGCGCACCATGATATTCTACTACCCCGTCATATTGGTTTGGTAGATGCTACGTTCTCATACCAATCATAAGAAATATGTTTATTGTCACTCTGAAACCTTATCGTGTAATCACTGCGCATAACGGGGGGAGGACTGTATGGAGGTCGTTGGCATATCATAGCGTTCAAGGCCAACTCTGATTGGATACTATGTAGTTAGTGATAATAACCCTTTACTCTCGTGCTGCAGAAATTCGTAACTTATGCGGTAAACGAGATCCAAGTCACTGCTAGTTCATTGCGAGAGCATCTAGTCCTGATTTCAACTCATTCTTGTATGTAGAACTCCGTACGGCTTCACCCAAGCCCTAAAATGACATAATTGCCGTCTAAGGGATGATTACTGTTTCTAGTTAAGCATGACTCTTCAGTTTGCACGATGACTGGATGCAAACACCAACTTGTTGGCACAAGTTAGACAGTATGAATTGCACGATGAAGAACCCCGTGAGGATACTTATACCGATCTTAACGTCGTGGCGGCAAGATCGATTACGATAAAGCCCAACCTATTTAATTAGCGATAAAACAATAGGTATCCCGTGTAGTGCGGTAATGCGCAATCCTATGGGATGAGTTGGATAGAAAGCGATCGTGCAAACAGCAAATGCCCTGGTTGAAATTCTTTGTAAACCGCAATGCCAGCCTCCCGTACAAGAACCGATTGAGTTCTATTGTATCGCTTTAATTGCACAGATCGGTAGAATTTTTTGAATGGTTCATTCTGACAGGAACAGTTTTATTAAATTCATAGTTAGTAGTTCTGTATGGTATGAGAGACTCGCAATCCGGAAAAAGCGTGCGATCTCTACTATATTTTTACCGTATCCGGGATACGACTTAATGACAGAAACGTCAGAACACACCAACACACCGTAGAAACACCAACAAATCCTACAATTCCTTTTGACCTGGGATGGATGACGCGTTTTTATAAACGGACCAAGGACCAGCTGCGTTGGCGCCCCTCGTCTATTCACAGATGTCGCCCACCCTCTGTGTGTTTTTCTACTATTTTCTCTGACTTAATGTACGTACGGATTCCTGTTCAAATCGGTAGATTCACACAACTTTGTAGTTCAAGTTGTACATGCACTGTACAAGGATAAGCTGTACAGTAGCGAGAATCTTCGCCCAGTGTCGCAAAGTAATCATGCGGCGAGTGGCTTCCTTCGCATCCTCAACTCAATCACAAGTACTTTCTTTTTAAGGAGAGAAGGCGGTTTATGCAACCATATATATGTAACCTTTGTTAAGATTCATAATTGATTATCAATAATCAGAATACAGTATGTTTCTGGAGTTGAGGCTCCTTCTTGAGTCCCCGCTCTGGTTCTTGTTTACCCAAGGCTCGTGTGCAGAACTTCCAATACTCATTCTGATTAAGCAGTCGAAGCTCAATTGGAGTTGTAGTCCTTGGATCCTGGTTTGGAGACGAAAACGCTCTCGATAGGTAATTGCTCGTTAGATTAAAGCACAGTTGTCCCATAAATTACAGTTGTTAGGTGGCTGCACAATTTTGTCTTTCGCGGATTTATCACTGCAGTGCAAAAACCTGACACTACAATCCATCCACCAGATTCACTTCACGGAACTCTCAGTGTCATCCGCACGTTTGCCGTGCCATTCCGATTAGACATTGCTTTGTAGTCTACATAGCAATGCAGTCTGGTCCCGATTTTCAATGCCGTAAGTACTTTCTTACAAGCACCTGGTAACAACACTGCCAACTGGCAATCCGCTAGAGGCACCACTTTGTTACAATCCAGATATCGCTATTAAGGAGGGTGAAATATCGAATTTCACCCTCCTTGATGGCGATGAATTTGAAATTCATCTCCACAATGTGACAACGACAGATTGGAGGAGTACGACCGTCAGTCCCGCCGTCCTCACCACCAATTGTGGCATTTCTCAATTCACTCTCCATCCAAAACTTTACAAGTTTCCATTCTATACGAAGAATGCGTCCGTTTCCCCTGTTATCTGCTGTTATGGCTACAGCCTTGTTCGCTATTTGTACTGCGACAACGGAATCTGACCAATCCAAGATGTTAAAACTGGAATCCTTAGAACTTGTCCACCCGCTCGAAGGCGGACAGAACAACGAGTATCCCGGCAGACTTCTTCGATTGCACCAACATGATACGGAGGAGCGAATGTTCGACAATACCAAGGTCAAGAATGCTGCTAAGACCATTCTTGCAGATGTCACCAATCTTGAAAAGGCGAATGCTGTGTATAAGAAGTGGGACGAAAAAAAGAAGTATTCCCTTCAGGCCATTGGAGATTTCTTAAAAATCGGTACTAAGGAGAAGTACGAACCAGTCTACAATGGGTACATGGCATATCTGGCTATGAAAACACAGAAATAGCGGTGCCGTGACACGTAAATTCATGTGAGTTTACTGTGCCACGAGTGTCAGAATTAACGCTTCATAGAGCATGCTGATCTCCACCATCAATACTTTTTGTGTACTTCCAATTGCGTTTACTTGAGTTCTCGTCGCCATTCAGTTGGTCGAAAAGAAGGGTAGAGTTTGTATAAAGAGTTCCTCGTGCTACGTCTCTTAATTTCGTCAATAGACTTTTGGAACAGAATGTGAAGTATTGTGAATGGGCAGTTGGTTGGTTGGTCGTGATAAGGTTTCCGCTCGTCTCGTCGCGAAGTTTCCTTACTATTACTTGTATTGCATAGTTGAGCCTACTGATAACAGGAGTTGTGTCGGTTGTACAAGTAAATTACAGGATCGTGTCAGTTGGTGAACAAGTGAGAAAGGTAGAGCTGGGATAGGAGGAGTAGGACAAACTATAAGCTGCAGCAAGCAGCACGAACCCCAAATGCCAGTTCTAGAAAGATCACCAGCAAAGTACATCTAGCCGCTTTCTTCTCTGCAGTTATGTAGGACCCTTGATTAGTTTGGGGTATTTGCAAAAAGCGGAGTTATCCCAAACTTTTTTGCATTTGCAACTCTTTGTTGCAAAAAGCGGAGTTCCTGGAATCTTTGTTGAAAAACGCGGAGATCCGTCCTTCGCCGGCCTGCACACCAGCAACACACACGCGCAGACTGAGCAAACGTGTATTTTCAAACATCCACCCTGCTATTTATGCCAATTTCTAGATCACGATAACCGCGTAGGGCATCACTAACTAGATCCTGGGGCGAGTCTCAGCTCCGTACTGAGCAGAGCAGCCATGGTGATCGACATTTCGTAGAGAGGAGTATACGGGTGCGAAACTAAAGCACGAACAAATTCGTCATCTTCATTAGAATCACAATTAACATGACTGGTAGCTTCTTGGTCTTCCACATTAGCAACAGCGTCTCCAACTTCTGAACAACTTCTTCCAACGAACCATAGAGCTCTTCGAGAATGAGAGTGCGAGATCGATATGCCTCGTTTAGAGTTATCGTCGCTCCACGGATGCGCTTGATATGTTCGACAAGAACACGTCCACTAATACGTGGGTCACTTGCCACTAAAGATTGGATTAGCTCGTCCTCCCGTACTTGAGAAGCTGCTAACCGCGATCGTCCTGTACACCTAGTGTGAACTAAGTTGCAATGACTGATAAAGTAGCCGCTCCGTGCTTGCCCCTGTGATCTTCGCCTTGTAACTTCGAAGCGACAATCCCCTCCACTGGCACGCTGATACTTCAGTTTTGCTCCCCCTCGATTCTCTGCAGCTGACTTTACAACCATGTTATGACTAACCGCAAACTGGCGCATTGCTTTGGTGCATGACTTCTGGTCTGGAAAGCACGCGCCCGCGACGATGCCGTCTGCCTCTACAACAGGGACAGGTGATGAAGACGTGGGCGACGACACTATCGACGCCATGCTGTGTAGGTCGCACAAATCGATTCAGCCGATGTGCTCCACGTGTTCCCTGCAACTCCGCGCTTTTCAACAAAGATTACAGGTACTGTACTCCGCTTTTTGCAACAAAGAGTTGCAAATGCAAAAAAGTTTGGGATAACTCCGCGTTTTGCAAAAAACCCGATTAGTTTGACCTCATTTACAAGTGTGCTCAAGTGGTTTTTTCGCAATCCCAAATACACTGAGTGGGCGAACAGTGTCTTTGGTTACTTCTGCGCTGAACGAGTACTACAAGTAGTACCACAGTAATATTGTATAAGAGGCTCTTCCCGAGGACAGCTCCGTTTTTCTCTATTGTCACTTGGTGACTTGAGCAGCTTTGAGGAAGTGGTGCTCACCACCACACAAGCAAGATCTGGAGGACACCAAAGGGAGGTAATGCCCCCGTTTTTCGGCCGAAATAGCAGCGTGGCCGAAATACTAGTATACTGAGTTTTGTACGTAACTATGGTTATGCACCCGTTCATCAGCCACTCGTTCCAGAGGACTCTGACGCTGGCTATCCCTGACACTCTGTCAACACAGCAGAAAGCACCTCTAACCTACCACTTCTCCCTACCATGTCGTGCAGCTCTTACCACCACTACAACCTACAAAACGTAGAGCACTTCACCTTCACCGCCATCATGGAGGCCACCACCGACGAGGTAGGGGCGGTGAAGTGATGTCAACACGCAGGGCCGCTGGAGAGCACCATGTACAGCCAAGGCTGCCAGCAACCCATGCGGCTACGGGTTTCAAGCAGCACCAATCACTGGAGATGCTGTCGCAAGATACGCCATGATGATGGTAAAGAGGTAAGTTAAAACATTTTATCTAATACGTGGTTTGCCGGTATGAAGTTGTCGCTGGCCCAAGCAGCACGCCTCTCGTACGCATGGTGCATGCGTGCATCCCAAGTTCACGCTGCTGAGATGGCTGACGTGTTGGAGACGACCGTATCCAAATGGTACGCTTTCCTACGCGATCTGTGCTCAAAGCAGCTTCTTAGCGATCGTTTTCAGGTTAGTCATGTGGAGGTCGTGATATTTCCCTCTGAAGGCAACGACGTCTCAACTCATGTGTGGGCTGGTTCAGCTTGTTAAAAAATACGGCGCTTAGAAATGAAAATTCATTTTACAAATTTTGATCATTTTTTTCAAATTTTATAATAGAGAAAAACGGAGCTGTCCTTGAAAAGAGCCGTATAAGACGGTATAAGGGCGTGTAAGATGTTTAACTGTTGTATCCGATCGTAGTTCCTTTACCTAGAAGCAGATATGTTTATGTGTAACCGTCCTTCGACGGTGAGGTCATCTACTGCGAGAAACCATGGCGAGTCTTATCGGAGGACTCGCACCTAGAAGTACAATGATACTTGAATCAAAGTGGTAGGGAAGGGAAGGAGATAGTGTAACGGGGTTACTTGAGGGGTACCCCAGATTGGGTACCGCCTCTAGAAGTAGATAAACTGCAAGAGTATTCGCTTTGTGGATACAGTAGTGTGTCCCACACTACTGGCACGTAGGTCGAAACATATTTTATATGAAAGAATCTAAAGTCAATTATATTACAGGCCAAATTACATAATTAACTCTCAATTAGCAGGTTAAACTTTACTCTAACCTAGCTATTAAGTCCCATAAGACCAGAGACTCGTGAACTGCCTCACTAAGAGTTTGTATACTCTTATTAGCACGCTTCCTCTAAGCAAGGTGCTCGTATGACCCCGTTACACACACCCCTCTTCAAATTGAAGACCAGTCGTACCCGCTGATTTTGGAGTGATTTCATGAAGTTGCTGTTGGCTCGCGTGTTTTCGAGTCTTTTCGTTTCAGGATCTGTCATCGACATTTGAATATATTTGATTCGTCCCGATTGGAGACCTTACGATCTCCCGTCTCCAGATAAGTAAAATACTTCACATATTACTTGCTCTCCGTCCGCAGCTTTATCTCGAATTCGTCTTGCTTTTGCGTACCGTAAACTTTATGTGCAAACGGACAGTCATCTTTCAGATGGCGCATCTATGTGATACCAGATAAATATTAAAAATGTCATATATAGTCACAAGTTGAAGTGCTGACGGTTCGGCTGGTTATGCTAGTTGGGCTTATTGAGGGCCTTTGACTTGACGGGGGTTCAATTCCCAATTCGGTCAAAGGAGCAGGGTTGTCGCAGTATTCTGTTAATGCTCCGCACAAAAAGGTAAGAAAATGTGTGTATTGAGTTGCTTGTGTAAGTGACATACTAACTTGTGTCTGTTTTTGACTTGCGCAACTCACTTTCGTCCTCTTCATCACTGCTTAGGTCGTCATCTGACGAGACTTCTGGAACTGATGGTTGTGAAAGCCTAGCTTGTCGTAGCACAGAAAATGTGTCATCAGGAAGTGGATCAGGGAGCAGGAGGCTGAGAGTTTCTTCGGTCGTAGGTGGTAGTGGAGAAATAATTTGCGCTTTCCGGAAGCCGTTTTGAATTGTAGACCTGGTGAGCTGTTCCCAGCTACTTTTACCCAATTTGATACAAGTATACGGTTTGGAGCTTTGAATTTGAAAGCATTTGATGAGTTTCTGTTGCGGCGTAGCTGGTTTTGCAGCTCATCTACCCAGGCACAGCGCAGATAATTCTTGAACGGGCGATTCCATGCCACATCCGCAGGCTGAGCAGTCGATGTGCACGAAGGAGGTACTCGCATCAGATGTACATCAATGGATAGCGCGTAGGTTTCGATCGCATCACTCCAATGACCCGAGAAGTCATCCACCAGCAATATTTGAGGTTGCCACGGGCGTGGTCGCGACCCGAACGCTGATTTAAGGAACGCCATGTGCACATCTGCATTCCACCATGCTGTAGGGTTTGCGTATAGCTCTAGCTGCGTCTTTTTCATGATTTCCTGGGCTTCTTTCCAGACGTGCACTCCAAAACCACGCCGTTTAGCCCAGTTTTCGGCATCTCCACCTAAGACAGTTGAGCGACTCGACTTAAACACAAGAAATGGTGTGCACTTATTGCCTTCAGAGTCAGCTAGCAGCATGACAGTCACACGCTCTTTGTCCTTGCCGCCATGTCGGACCCAGACGGTCTTGACGCCGCGTGGGCTGACAGTCAACTTTGGTAGGATTTCAAAAAAAACACCTATCACCGACACAAAGATTAGATAGAACGCAAATCGAATATACGTATAAGCTCGTACCAGTTTGGTCTGCGTTGTACACCTTCGTGATTCGAAGTTCCAGCATTTTTTGCCGCACTTTAACGCCAAACGCAACGGCAATGTCGTTGGCATCAGCGGGATTAATCTGGCCTTGACGTGTTCTTGCTCTCATACTCGTGCGATGGCGATGCAAGAAGCCGTGCTGCCAGTGCCATGATGCTTTCAGACCCTCAATACCGTATTCTTCTGTCATATCCAACGATTTCAAGCGAAGCATCGCAGCGCTAACAGGCACGCCATCCTTTCTAAGCATGTTGATCCAGCCGACAAGATCTTGCTCGGCTTCTGCAGGCAAGGTAGTAGCCACATTCATCGACCTAACATACTTGAGATCCACCGTCTTTGTGTCTGCGCAAAGAGCTTTAAGCTCATCGCGTTTTCTTGCCCATGCATAAATTAGTTTCCGCTTTGATTCTCTAGATTGAGAAGCTAGAGTGCTGAAAAAGTGGTCTAACGTCCTTTTCATACTAGATGTCTCCTCGAAAAAGAGAACGATTTCTAGTTTCAACCTGTTTGTGCTGCATGTACGCCGGTGTGTGGGTGCTCTACGACCATCACCTTGCAGACGAGGCCGACCAGGTGGCTTGTCTTTTGGCATTCCTGTTGTCGGCGCGAGTTTTTGAATGGCTACGAGGAATTACGCGCCAAAAGCATATTTATTAAAATTCAAATCTGCTACGCATTTTTAGTAGCTATGATTGGCTAAATAAAGTGTCCGTAAATGGAGACCGTCCGTTTGCACATAAAGTTTACGGTACCTTGTCTGCGCAACATCTCGCCCCCTTTTTATGCCTTGCTGTGGACACCGTCGGATACCTGACAGGTATTCCGACGCTAAGGCGGACCAATTGTACCATTCGTGTGCTGATAATGTGATCGCAATCCTGGTGGATGGTGTAGTGAAGGCCACTGAAGATATTAGTCTGCCATGTGAAACGGGTTACTCGTTGAGATGGACGTCCCCGGATATGTGAGATATGAATAAAATCCAATTTGATTGAATGATTTGGGCGCGGCTGTCGGTCTCGTTGCGGAACACCTCCTAATTGTAACTACGGTAGTGATGACACTAGGTCGAGAGTAGTACTATTGACCCAGTTGCAGACGCCACGACTAGTGTGAGAATAAATCACTCTTCGATTTGCATTCCAACAGGTCTGGTCTACTTGCTTCTGTACCTGGTGCGTAAATATGCGCAAGTGTAGCCGCTGGACCTCTGCGTAAATAACACGGATTTGCGCTCCACGTGACGGTCTGTGGTTGATGTGCTACCGACAACACACTCCCCTGTCGGACTTCACTTCAGGTTCAGCCGTGAGATAGCGGCCCGTCGTCACTGCAACCACCACAGAACCTTTGAAAAGCGAGGGTTAACTCTCATGGGTGGATTACATTTCCCGGGATAGAGTGACAATGAAGCGATATTGACATCTCGGAGGTCTCGGCCATCCTAAGAAATCCTAAAAGAGGCTTCTAGGTAGGACTCTGTAGACATCTCAGACTTTTGTCCCAGATCCACGCTTAGTATGAGTTGTCGGCCTTTCGCTGGCACTTATACGAAGCCCTCGGATGATATTGTATATAGGCATAGGCCAAAACATAGGATGCCATACAGAGGATTTCTGCCTCATATAAACAGGTAATAAAAGACAGTCTTCTCCTAGCCGCCAAGAGTCAAGTCTGCTTTAGGTAAGTGTATATAGCTTATATTAGTGCCAGAGCACACCCGGTTGTGTGGAACGCCTGGTAGACTCGAGGTACAGTGAACCGAGAGTTTATCCTGATTAGGCCACGATTTGGTGTGACCGAGAGATCGGAGACGACAGCGAAATGTCGTTACGTGTATATACGGGATACCCGAGGGGTACCGTGTATACTGTGGTCATCGTCGAGGTTGCACCTAGACACCCCTGTATACGCAGTTTCCCTTTCCTCTTAGGGACTGCAGAGTTTACGCGCGAAAGCGCAATATAACACTCGAGGCTAAGGTCGTGGATATTGGTGTAAGTTGAAGGGTTCACCGAAACCGACCATTGCATATTAAAACTCTTGCAATGAACTCGGTGTAAGGGATCGTTCTTGGTCTTCAGATTTGACCCAACAAGCGCTCACCTTTACGAGGAAGTGTGTGTTGGTGGGAAACCCCCGACAATTGAGAACTACACCCCGCGCAAAACCTTTGTGACACCCATGCGTTTTGTCATATCTCAACTTGTAGGATGAATTATAGGTCGCTATTTAACCCCCCGGTACGGAGGCAAATCCAAGATGCACAGACTATTTTTCACATGCTTGATATCAAGCATGTTAAAGAAAGACTTCACTTGAAAATTGTATGAGATAAAAAAAGAACGAGGTCCGTATCTCAGCGCAAAGTACAGTCGAAAGCACCAATTATGTAACCACATGCTGCTTATTCAGCGTCGTTCTTAAAATTCGTGGCAGTTACGCTTGATATAGCGGATATGGTTTTAGCCCTTTTACTGGCAGTGACTTTTCTTCGTTGCTAGACGTGTGCAAAACAGATGCGATTGCGAATTTGAGCATTGAACTTGAAAAGCAAACGCTTGAATTGCAAGGATTGCTAACTGATTACACACATAGTTACCCTGCTACTGCTCCAACTGAGCATCTCTACACCTGTCTCCTATCCAACCTCTCCATCAGTCTTCATCTTCCTCCCCGCCAGCGTTGGTGTCCTCCTCAGCAGCAGCGGCTTCCTCCTCTTCTCCATTATCTGCAGTCTTTTCCTCGCTCTCGGCATCATCGACGTCTGTGTTTCCGGGGGGCTCCCTGTCTTCGTCAGCGGCATCTTCTTCGCCACGGCCCGCATGGTTCTTCCCAGGAGCTCTCATCTGAATGCCGCGACCACAACGCGGCTGAGGGCGCTCGCTCCCGTTGCGCCAAAGTTGGTGCCAAATTGCGTAGCAGGTCAAATTGTTGTTGGGATAGTGTCCTTGACGCACCATATCACACAAGTACACGCTAACATAATATCAAGCATTAGGTCAGAGTTAGAATACTGGATATCAACCATGAAGCACTTACCGCTTGGGGCCGTTGCTGCACTTCGGACAGTAAAACCGAGTTACCTGGCGCTTAGTGCTGACGGCCTTACGAATGGTGCACACCTTGCACTGCCGCTGACGACGGTTCCGAATTCCATTGACCTCGACCCACTCATCATCCATCTCGAGCCTGTGGCTTCTGCTTGTGGCGCTGTCCGCGCATTGCGTTGGTGTAATAGGTCCTGGGGAGTACGCCTACCAATCACAGGAACAATTAGTGAAGAGATAAAATGATGTAAACTCACGACATGCGTACCGTGTCTGCGAATTCTGCCTCGCCCACAGTCAGAAGCTGCGCATGCACCTGCGTGATGATACCCGCATGGTCATCGGGTGGGTCGCCTCGCATTTTGCAAGCTTCACGGTAAATGATTAAACTGTTGACATTTGCCCTGTCAATAAGCCCTAGCGCCAGACTTTTATAGTACTTTCGGAACCGCAATGACATCTGCAGCGAGTAGCGCTGTAGCCTAAGCTGATCATGCACGTAGACCCCTCCCATCCACCGATGGTACGCTCTCATGGCAGTAGGACAGGAGATAGTCTCCGTTTGACCTTGCGTGCGTGGCAAGTGGCGATCTAAATAAAGAGTAATAACAACAATGAGTCGTATTTTACTTAGAAGTAGCGCTTTGTAGAACTTACCGCACGTCGACATCGCTGTGTTAATTCCGCTGCCCAGTAGGTACACGATAGTGTTATCAAATCACACAACTGGGGCACTGATTTTGCCACCGCAAACTTAGTGGTGCTACGGGTGATATTCCTTGGGCGTTTCGTCTTCTCCTGCTTGAGCATAGGAGGGAAACCTTTTTTTCTCGTTTGGATTGTGCCCACAGAATACACATTCCTCGCGAGAAGCTGCAGCGTGATTTGGATTGACGTGTAGATGCGGTCAGTGACAACTGCGTAGTACACACCGTCTTGCTTCGGAGGGAGCACCTCGTTCATATTCCGAAGGGTAGCAGCAGGTCCTGAGCTGTCGTCAGCAGGACCATCGTCATCCAGGCCTCCTTGTGCGTGTTTTCCGCAGTAAACCTCCATTCTTCGCATGCATGATATATAGCGTGATTCAGGATGTCACATGCGTGATAACCGACAATACGGTATAAATACCATAGACACAAACAGTATATCCAGCTTGTGAGACTTGTAAAACCAAAAAAAGAAGACGCCTGCCACAAGAGCAGACGTTTCCACTATTGACGCAGCTGAGGCAATACGCTGTCTGCGGACAACACGACATGAACAACTTGGTGCCCCAGCGGTGGGGCTTGTCCTTCACAAACTGGCGCATTGGGTTGTACTTGCTCCGCGAGGGTACCATGGCTTCATCAAACGAAATGATAGGGGGAGTTCGGTAGCCACTCCTGAATGTACGTTGCAGTGTTTCCACAATTGGTCGCACCTTCCACGCTTTATCTATAGATGCTGCAGGTGCAGTATTGTCCGAGAAGTGCAAGTTGCGCATGATGCGCTCGAAGCGCTCGCGTTTCTTGAAACGCCCAAAAGTCCCGGTAGGGACTGCGCCAACTGAAGCTGTCGCCCAGTGATCCAACAGCCGGCGTGTGGGGGGCATAGCATACGTTCGAGCACTAAGCCAAGACACTGGAGAATCTCATGGGCGCGAACCCTCGAGTACATCCGCTTCTCGTTCGCTAAAATCTGCTCCAGCGTTAACTTGTTATCCCCACTCTGTGCGCGAAATTTTGCATCCATTCGACCTGCCAACTCTTGATTGTAGTATCGATTCGTCTGGCGTTCCACATTCAACCAGAACTCTCGTGGCAAAAAGAAAAGAAAGTGCTCGAGGGGGGATTCAGCGCACGATAAAGCTTCCCGGGTGGGGCCATACTCACCATCGTAAAGACCAGGGAACTCTTCACTAACAGGGAATTTGATTGGATCTACAGGTAGCATTATCACGCATGTGTCAGCAGTCAAAATACTTGATATACCTCCAATACACAAATCTTACCAGCTTCCCAACCGTCGACTCGCATTTTCTTCAGGGCATCTGAGTCATTCGCCAGCTTGGTAAAATCTTCTCCTTCAATAGCACGCCAGTTGTCGATGACGT
Organism: Phytophthora palmivora; assembly: GCA_008079305.1. NCBI lineage: Eukaryota > Oomycota > Peronosporomycetes > Peronosporales > Peronosporaceae > Phytophthora > Phytophthora palmivora. The sequence goes on along the minus strand of VOQZ01000274.1, from coordinate 21,477 downwards.
CTTTCCACTGTTCTTTCTCCTGCTTCTTCTCTGTAGCTGATAGACGAGGTGTAGCTGCTCGAACAGTCGATCGGGCGGGCGGGTACTGTCCCGAACGCGCAACAGGTACCGCAGCAGGTTGCCCCACAAAAGAATCATCAGCGTTCGCTTCACTAGGTTCGCTGTCCTCATCGCTGAATACTGGTGTACCGTCTAGTTGCGCAATTACACCCACGTCTTCATACCACTCGGCAGAACCAGCGTCCGAGTCTTCGTAGTCTGAATTCAAACCTTTATCCGCTTCACCACCGTTGTCACCTGGTAACTGGTCAAACGGAGCTATATTTTCATCTGGTGAAGTTGCCATATCAAGTGACCTAGTATAACATGGGTGATATTCAACATGTGGTTAGAACGGTGAATCTTGACATGCTTGATATACATGATGTGGCCACATACCTGGCAGCAGTAGTCTGAGGTGGCGTCGATGGCGGTGTTTCCTGAGCAAGAGGTGGCGTCCATGGCGACGTTTGCTGTGTAGTCGAATTGGACAGTCGTGGTGACGAGGTGTTGAACTCGATTACAGCGCGTCCAGACGCTTCACTGGAACTACCATCTGGTAAGATAGTGAATTATTATACACCAAAGCAAGCACTTCGTACCTGCTCGAGTCGTCACTTGGCGCAACCTGAAGGAATTTTGTCCGCACTTGCTTAACAGCTCGCGTCTTCTTCTCAGTCCCTCGCTTGCGCTTACCTTTCCCCTTAGCAGAAGCCTTGCTACGAGGAGTGGCTGGCGGAGTGGTCACCTTATCATAGTCATCGTCGTCGTCCAGCACGTCATCCGCAACGTCAACGTAGTCTGCGTCGTATTCATCGTCCCTCTCGGATTCAACATTAGCAGCAATCTCCGCCAGCTCCTCAGCGTACAGAGCTGCAGCGGGCGCCTTTCCATGCAATCTTGGCGTCTTCGCCAATAGATCGTAAAAGCTTGACAGGGTTTTCTTCTTCTTCTTCTGGCGGCTAGTAACTGGGGGGTCACTCGTGACCACCGTCATCCGAGGCCGTCTACCGGTCGTTGGCCTTGCTGTCGTTGCGTCATCTTTCTGTTCATCATCGCTGAAGTCTGCATCATGCACTCTGGTACCGTCAACATACTCGTTGTGCTCGCGGACGAGCCGCTTTCGCTCAGCACCTGTCTTTCCCTTCAGGCGCTACAGGAACGTATCAGTCTCCCGTCGTGTCACGCGGCGTGGCGGCATCTTCACTCTACGTTGCAATTTCTGGAATGATAGCTTTCACCCACCAATCGTTCTCTTGGGAAAGGTGCGTACTGGCCATGAAAATGAGTGGATACATCGAACTTTCTTTATACAGTTGACACCCCAAACCCTGTGCATCACGGACCAATTCGGCACAAATGACCGGTCTATGGCCATTCTCACATGTTTGATGTCAAGCATGTGAGAATCGCCACATGCTTACTTATCAAGCCTTAGTACCGGGGGGGTTAAACATGTTCCTCCCATCAGTTTGCGTGAGACGAGACTTGTGACGCTGGCCTAGATTTGTGGAAATTCAATAGGCTGACATATAACAAACTAGATTTTGCACTGCGACAAAACTCAAGGACAAAAATGACTTGATTTGATTATACCGAGCGTGTATTCATGTTGTTAGTAGTGGGCCTTGTCACCGCTCTTGCGAGCTACCTCGATGGCGTAGAGTCCATTAAATCTTCCAGCTCCTTCATTGTGACGGAGTCCCATGCCTCTAACACAGCAGATGTAAGCTGTGATACTAAGCTGTACTTCTTGCCGTGCTTGTAGATCAATCATATTAAGATCGGGAGAGGCCTGATAGCCTCTCGGTAAACTCAAGGCTATCCACCTTGTGCCCTTGTAAACCGTAGCATACGATCCATTTTTGAGTAGACTAAATAGTCAACTTGAGACTGTCGTCTCTTGATCGTACGCACCGAGCACGCCAAGCCGTACGCCACATTCAGCTCGGCCGCAGTCTCCGGAGGCAGCTGCGCGGACGCACTTGACGGCCAATGAGGCTTGGTGGCCTCCCTCATTTGTTCACGTGTGCCTTCGGAGCGCTTCGAGCGCGACTGATGCCGTTAGGCGACCGTCCAAAAAATCTAGAGATCGCACGGACCCAATGTCAGCTTCGGTAGGCCCTTAATTCGGCCACGCTCTTCACCGGAGATGGGTGGTCCACTAACCATAGTGAAAATAGGACAATGAATTCAGTTCGGGAGGATTAGGAAACATGGCACACTCTCGGAATAATGAAATCAAGTCATATTTTGTCCTTAAGTTTTGTCGCAGTGCAAAATCTAGTTTGTTGTATGTCAGCCTATTTAATTTCCCACAATCCAGGCCAGCGTCACAAATCTCGTCTCACGCTATCTGATGGGAGGAACATATTTAAATAGCGACCTATAATTCATCCTACAAGTCGAGATAAAACAAAACTATAGGTGTTACAAAGCTTTTGTCGCGGAGTGTACATCGTGTCCAACACGACAGTTCTCTTAGCTGACTCATTTGACTTGTGCTGATTCGTTAGGTCGGCGGTGTTGACTGGGGGTACCAGGCAAAGTTGATAATTATATGGTTCATTGGTTCTTGAAGTTTGATTGAGTATTGGTGTTTTGATTTTTGTATATGTTCTTATTCGCTTATCTTGAGTATGCTACATAACAATTAATATATATAATATTAATTAAAAAAATATAGAAGTGTTACCTCTCAGTTTGTCGGCTTGATTTGGGTCGTCGCTTCTTGGGCGTTGTGTTGTTTGATCTCGTTTACTTGTTTTAGACCGGAAACTTGGTGGACCTTTTCTAAAGGCTCCCATGTTGGCTTGGCCTAACTTCACAACCGGATGAGACATTGCATGTTTCCAAATCGTTGCGCTTGCCAATAACACTTTCACGATCTCCATGCTTCCGCCATGCAGGATGAAATGTTGAGGCCTTGATAGCCGAGTGGCCTACTGGTACCGTCTGAGCAAGCCAGTGTTAAACACAGGATGAAGTTTGAGACCAGGTGACAAGTTGAGCTCGAACGAATGCTTATGGACCCTTCATGCAATTCGCCTGGGACCAAAATTCTGCGAGTTAGAGAAACCCGTGTGTGTCGTAATGTTTGGTGATCAGGTACACGATCTCCCATGTTGAACACTTGTTCCGTGAGCCCCTTGTCATAAACATTTATCATACAAGCTTGTACCTCTCCAAGCTCGTCTTGACGCTGTCGTAGCACTGCAGCTTGATGTTCCGTTAACTTGACTCGCTGGTGTTGCTTCCTCACAACCCTTGTCGACTTGTTTCAACTACGGCCGCCAACTTGATGGACAAACAGAGCGAATTAATCGTACTCTCGAAAAAGATCTCCCAGCCGTGTACCATCACGTCAAGACGACTGAGATGTACATCTCGCAAATGAAGAGTTTGCTATCAACTCGGCTGTTACATCTAGCATCAAAAGTTTGATGTCAATCTTGGTTACCTACCACTCATCCATTTACGCCACTGTCATCTTGAACGTGATTTCAACGTCCTCGAAAAATAGTCTCCAATTCCAGAGGTAACCTTAGTGTCACAATCAGACACAGTATCAGGTGGCATGTCATGGAGTCTCCAAATATGACCAATAGACAATATCGCAACCTCGGGTACTGAAACCCCTTCGTTGTGGCGATAAATGGCAACACTTAGTCAATTAGTCGACAAGAAATACCGAAATGAAATTCTTTCCCCGATTGATGTCCGGTAAGTCCGTGATGCAATCCATCGAGATTGAGCAACATCGTTCATCAGGGATCGGTAGTGGTTCCATTCTTCGTGAGTCGAGGCTTGTTGCTTCTGCAGTCTTTACAATTAGCGATATACGTTTTGGGCTATTCGTGTCATGCGTGGCCAATACCAGTCTACCGATAGTTTCAGATATTTGTGGTCTGTACCGGGATAGCCTCCATAATTGGAATCGTGAACGTCGATAATGATCCGGTGCTTCACGCTTAGAATATTGGTCATCACGATTAGGGTTTCATGTCTATAGTTTTTTTGGTACCACACCAGACTTTTTTCCACGAAATAAGCCGTGCACAGTTACCCCGATATGCCGCGAGTTGTAGAATTTTCGCTGCGCTTCTTGATCACTCGATGAATATCCTGGAAATCCTTGTCTTTCGCGTAACACTCGATGATAGTTTTCATTTGCTAGCATATCCGTGACACAAGGTTGGTAACTGGGCTCGTTAAACCTTCAACGAGTTAACCATGGAGATCTGTTGTCTCAGGTTTGAGATCGGGTCTTCGATTTAGTGCGTCAGCAATGCCATTCTTGGCGTCAGGCAAATTTTGGAAAACTGGTTGATATTCAGTCAAGATATAATACCACCGATCGAGACGTCGGTTTGCCATCTTCAGCTGGAATATCCTTCGAGAGTCTTATGGTCAGTGTCAACCATTACCGGTTGATTCAAACAGTACACTTGAAAGGCGGCTAACTTATTGACGATTGTGAGTAGCTTTTGCTGTTGCGTAGGATACTTTAATTCATCTTCCGCTTTGTAATGATGATCGGTCGCTCAACACCATTAACCACTTGGAACAAACACCGACCACGAATTGGATGGTGGAGCGCTATATCTTTTACCACCTCTGGTTTTTCTGTTTCGATAATTTATGCGCATGGATCGTCGCAACATCCAGCACCACGTAAAATGGTCCAGCTTTTCACGGCGTTAGTACTGCGCAACTAATCCACGTGATCCACCGCGTTCATGCGGCGGTTGTATACAGCAACTACAGCGGGAGTGATGTGCCAATGCAGCATCCTGGCTTACATCCATCGCTGAATAGAATGCTTTATGTGGTAGGAAAATCTGCCTCAGACGATGTCAACGACAGTGTATGTACATATGGTGTTCTTTTAATTCGTTCGTGTAAAACAGAACAACTTTACGATCCTTGTAAACAGGGTTCTGAACTGATGCATCTCACCATCGTTAGATGTGTGAAGAGCTTGAGTAAATGTGTGCCTAGTGTAGAAGTTATCACAAACAAAGAGACAGTATCCTTTTGGAGATCAATGTGCTTGCTCCTGGTGGTCGATCATTGCAATCCATATTGCGGTTGTTGAATCTTTCTCGTAATATACATCACCGGAGTGCAATGTATTGTCCGTAGCGTTGAGAGTGGGCTAGTGTACCGTTCAGCTGGTGTGGACAGAAATTTTATGCCCAGATGCATATCCCAAAGTGAACATACAATTAACTTCATCCACAACCGCATAAAACCGGACATCATATTTGTCTGGATTCGATGGTAAGTGCGTCATTTCTCTCGCTCTAGCCTTTGTGCGAACTATCATTTCATCGATGCTGCTGATCCCAATCGAGACGGTAACCTGTTTTGAAAGTGTTATATTGTGTCTCGATATCTCCAAAGTGGATCACACGCTTTGTCGAACGCTGGAATTACCGATAGATGTGGACCACGTATCTGGTGATATCGGACTCAAGGCATCGTCTCAATATACGCAGTCTGTCCGATAAAACGTCGGTCGGACTATACCTCTATCATTATTTTGACAAATTCTCATACCAATTTCCAGTTTAAAAATAGCTAAAAACTCACTTACAGAGATTGCCGAATGGCTATCAGCTGTAAGAACGCCTGCAGTCTACTTTCGTTGAATATCGGAGTAAGAACGTGAGAATACTCCACGCTTAGTGTTCATGTCGTACGCTTGGTGGTTTGAGCAGTAATCGGGAGTTGAAGGCTACTCTGCTGTTGCAGCGATGTCGTGTACTGTTCTGCTATATTGGTGCCCTCTTTCTGGCGGACCGGCTCGCGAATTGAGTGGCGCCAGATCGATGTACCAGCTGAGATGAGTCAACACTAACTTCTTCATTGTCGATCCTGGCTTCATTCGTTTGGCTGCATGTCGGCTATCGCGATTCGAACTTTATCCTCTTCTAGCTCCCAATCGCCTGTAAGGTCCAAGAGGATCGCCTTCCATGATGTATGCTAGTATCCAGCGGGATTAAACTGGGGAGGGAGACTATCATAATTAATAATATCTATTGACGACCATCCTAACGTAGGGTCACGAGATGGGCTAGTAGAGGTCTGTGTGAGTCTCATTCAACGCTATGGCTTTGCATACAAAACAGCGACCAGTTTTACCGCAGTTGCTTGTCTTTTGATTTCGCAGAGATCCAGTAAGACCTCTACGTGAACAGTAGCTACAGGTTCAACCCTTTAAAACTTTGCATACTGGTCACAGAGTCGCTGCATGCACCCAGTCAAACCAAGAAGACGGTGAAGTTATTCTTCCGTCCTTGATACTGGTCAATCTTGAATCGTCTGCACATTGTCCGGAATAATGCGAACACCATTGTGTCCGATAAACCGCCGAGAAACGGGATATCTTCTGTACAGAACACGCACTTGGACAACTTGACGTAGAACTTATTCTTCTTCAGGATATCTAACATGTCCTTAGCGCCCGTAGGTGTTCGTTGATATTCTTCGACTTCGTGAAACGTTTGTGCGTGATAGCCCTTAAACAGTTATGATATCAGCCGATACTTTGTTGCAAATGCTTCTTCGTTGCGGATACATTGCTAACCCCCATGGGCAACCCATACACCAAATATTCGTACGAACCACTTGGTGGTAGGAATGGACACTGGATGTCGTCCAATTTCGTTCGGGCTTGATAGTATGCTGACAACAGATCCATACACTAAAAACTATAGCTGCCACCCATACTGACGAAGACACCTTCTGTGCCTGTGATCGGCATGCTTCGACGGATCGTACTGTTGTTAAGGTGCAGCCAGTATAAACAATGAGTCATCCAACAGACTTCCGCACACAAAGTGTTGATACCGCATATGGACTGATACTTTAACGGATTAACCCCGTGGACGTTATCTTTCAGACGGCCCTCTCTTGGTCTGTTCCGCAGGTTAATAGTGGCCAGGATTGAGCGGCTTCCTGTCGAATGTCGAATGGCTACTTGCTCCTGAACTGGTTCGATTGCAACTGTGCACATGGCGATGTTCACGCTTCAGCTTCTCGCGACCGACCTTGCGCTCAACACCACAGTGGGACGTCTCGTACTTGACAGCTAGGTCAATCATTTTGCTCGCCGTCAACGGGTTCTGTAGCGCGACGAAAATTTGCGTAGAAGCTTCAGACCGTCGCAGTAGCAGTTGATAGGCCCTCGATCATGTTCTGCACACAGAGGATCAGCGCCGAGTACTTAGCATTGTAGTCATCAATGTCGTCGACTTAATGGAGTTGTTGCAGCTTCTGGTATAGTATGGATTAATAGTTGAAGGCTTCAACGCGCGCGAGGGCGTCGTGGGAGAACTATGCCCATGTCTGCTCCTCAGCTGGCGTCCTATATTTCCATAACAGGAACCACCTCCTCTTTCGCTGTGCAGGCGATTACCGGGAGCGTTGCATTGCCATCGGGATCATCGGGACCGCAAGTGCGGCACAGTGTCTCCACAGAAGTGCCACTGGTGCATGGTTTCCCCACGCCTGCCTTTGAACTTAGGTTGGCCACTTGGCACGCGAGGTTTAGTCTCTCGTGTCGTTAGCTGAGCTTGACGACTGGCTTGGAGTGTAACAATTTCAGCATGCAGTTCAGCGAGCTGAGCTTCTAGAGCGACTTTGTTACTTTCTCCCCGCAGTTTGAGGCTTGAGACTCATTGCATGTCGTGGGGGCATAGTTGTCGAGTCTTCACAAACAAGTGATACCGGTGAATTAAACGGTAGAGGAAGCGGGAGAGGAGGGGGTTGTTGGAGGCTGGCGGGGTCCCCGACCAAGCAGAAATGGTTGACTGAGGGAGCTCCCTACTATAATTACCTATCGACGAGACTGATCTACCAAACCGCATTATGACTATTCCGGATACAATACTGCTTGTATGGACAAGAGTAGCGGACGGCAGTATCCAAAATTTGGAAATAGCACCGTAAAAAGGCGTCAGCACATAATAGAACCATGTGCTAAGCACCGTCGAAATAGGATGCAACACCGCAAAAAGGCGTCAGCACATAATAGAACCATGTGCTAAGCACCGTCGAAATAGGATGCAACACCGTATTAAAACCGCACAACACCGAAAAAGGAAACGAGAGTGAGTAAACGCTCACAGTAAAAAAAGGTGAAGTATATGCAGTCGAACCCTTCATCATTATCAGCACACCAATTGTACTGATCTACCAAATCGTGTATACAGCTAACATTTGTATTGTAGTCATTATCATGAGTGCACAGACTACGAAAGCTAAGCATTAACATCTTCGGCGTTTGATTTGCATGCATGAATGCCGAGAAGTAGATATATTACCGAGCAGAATGCTGTTCGATAGACCAATAAAAACGAGTTTGTCTCCGCAAACCAGGGTTATTTTCGTGGGGTGTTTTGCTCGTGAACGGCAGAATAGAAATTTCTGATGAAGGGCTAATTGGACGGAAGCGACGTCCCTCTGCTTAATGGTATGCGCAAATCCAACTTCAACAAATGGTAAACTAGCTTTGTTTTGTTTCGCGCAGTCCCATATTCTTCTACTTAATTAGCTAATTTGATGTGTAATACAAATTACCAATGAACTATACTTTGTTTTATATAAAATCGGGTCAAATTGCATTTGCACACAGCCACTCACGTTGTCTATCAGCGATGTATATTACAGCACTGACCAAGAAATATCCCTCAAGTAAGTATGATAACTTCAGGAGGCAGTACCTAATCTGGGGAATCCCTCGTGTAACCTCTTTACGCTTGGTCATCTGTAATGAATGCAGCATAGTGCGTCTTCGCCAGTGGTATCAGGGTCAATTAGGCAAGAACACAGGTTACACACTTGATGATTCTGTTGAACGTTGTCATTACTGAAAATAGGATTGCTTCGTGAGTAGAAGAAGCTTGTTCTCGATAGTTCGTGATCGATGTCATTCCCTTAAAAATACAAGCTTTCCTATTAAAGGTAAATGTAAATGAAAACCAAAGGCTATACCTTCCAGCGCAAGATTAACACATACGGAGTATCGAATTCCACATGTTCTTGGTTGTCTATCCGCCGTCTTCTTCTTCTTGATTGGCTTCCACGATCTACAAATCTCCGAACTGGTTTCGGCACAACAAGGTAATGAAGGGCGTGCAATTTAGCAAGTTTAGTGAGTGAATGATCATGTCAAATTTTGAAATAAACTGGACTTTGTAATAAGTTTAGCCAGCCGCATACCCGCAGGAATTCCAACCGTATGTGGCGAAGTGGGTGAACACTTTACCGCCCAAAGTATAGCGCGCCCGAAAAGTGGAGGGGTCCTTCGAGAAGAACCGACGTTTCGGGTAGTACAGGTCCTAGATCAAGTACTAGACTCGATCCAGGTTGGCGTGTGACCTTGTGCAATCCCTTTAGGTGTCGATTAATTCGGCGGACCGGGTTTCACAGGGTATTTGTATTCCTAAGATAGACACACAGAAAATGAAAGAACTTCCAGATTGTGCGTATCCTGGGGGTCCTGAATGTGGGTTGAAAGATCACGAGTAAAGACCTTCTTCCCAAAAGATAACCTAAAACAATACAGAGTTTGAATATACAGTATGCAGCCTGTCAGTTAGTTAGCACGCCCGAATACAGGTAAATTTCGGGATGCCCTACGCGCACCACCCTCGAAATACTCGAGGGAAACAATAGAATGTCTTTCCTAAACACACAGTAACCAACAGTCAAGTCCTAGGGGTGATCACTACCAAACCTCCTAAGATCGCAGGGAAATGAATATGAAATGCAAGGGGCACACGGAGTGTCCACTAGCAACTTAACAAATAAAATAACTGGATCACTCCGAGTGTTCAAGTCCACTGGTCCCCAAGTTAAATCGACTTTAACGTGTTGAGAGTTATTACGCGGTTAGCGCAGCCTTGGTCGTCCTCACTCTGGGGCCCTCCTAATTTGAGCGGTCCTCCAGGTAGTCCTTCCTCGACGAAATGAATTGGAAAACGCAGCGACCTCCCTTGGTCGCTCGTGTTTCTACGACACTTGTGATTCACAACGCAAATCAAACTCTGTTTAAAATTATCTTCTACCTCTTTGGCATTCTTAATTCTTCATCAATCTTGGTAGTCCTGGTACTTCTTTGGCGGTTTTTCTTTACTTCGTGAGGTCACACTCGGGTAGACTTGGTCTCAGTATACTTGAAATGTCACGTCGAACTTGGATGTGCATACACTCATCAGCGATGTCTTGGCTCTTCTGAGATCGGCAGCACGGGTCTTGTCCTTGCACGGTGTAATCATCTGATTACGATACCCTCAGGGCTCACTGTCTTGACTCTGCTTGAATGTCAGTAAACTGACTTCCGGACTGAACTTATCTTCGGCAACTTGATCTTCGATCTTGTTGTTGGAAAGTCACTTGGCCATTCAGGATGCATTGTCATTCGGGATGTACATTCGGGGTATGCTTTGTAACTTCGGATGGAATCTTCATATCCGGTAGGCGATCGAACTTTCACGATGAGGGAGACTGTCTTGAGGTTTACATGTGTAGGTAGGGTCGTAATTGTGGAAACCTTGGAGTTTCAGGATGTTTTGGGTGATGTTCGGTTCCGTCAAGGTAGGCTGCTCCTCGGGATACGTTCACCGAGGGCACTTGCTTCCTTCTCTGGGATACCTGCCGTCAAGGAGTCGGCGGTCGGACTGAGCGTCGGTATTGCATCATGGATGTGGTACCCATTCAGGGCGTACGCTTCCAACCTGTGAGCCTCTCCGTAACCGAACATCTGCATCCCCAAAGTCCAAACCATCAATTCGCCCAGGAGTCCCACTCAATACCCATCTCGAAAACCATCATCTTTTGTCCGAATCTGTGCTCGGGTTGTCCCGCCTGGGCAGCTGCGGGTGCGCCTAGAAAATTCGGAGGCACATCGTCACACGTATTCTCCAACTTCGAATTCCCCAAGTGTCGTATCGTATTCCCCAAGTGTTTTTGGCGATTTGAAGGCAAAATGTAATCTGCGTGGTGTTGCAGAACTAACAAATCCGTCAGTTGTGGGTAACTTAGACGCAACCACAACATTTTCCGCGTTTGTTCGGTATTTTTTGCCTTCGTTGGGTTGTCCCCATGCAGGTCTGCCCTTCTGGGACAGCTGTTACCTCGCTTCTGCCGAGTACCAACCACCAAAGTCAGCCAACAGTAAGTTTACCCGTGTTCTCCACCAAAGGTTTGACGATGGAGTTAGCGCTTTTACAGGTCGCCGAGGCAAAGACTACTCGGCAGAAAGAGTAACGGTATCCAGGCTGTACGGTATACCGACCCGGCGAGCTCGGCGGGGTTTGTTCTTCTCGCTTGGCGAGACACGCCCTTCCCCGGGCCAACCTAATCTCTTGGCGCTATCAATCAGAACTCTACAAGCTATGCTTCTCGAGTTCTGATGGCACACATATTTCGGGCCGTGCAGGGACTTACCGGAAAAGTATACACGTGTTCTGAACCTAGAAAATTCTGCTCTGTTTAAGTTTTAGGAGCTTACGCCCTTTTCTGAGTCATATTTGGTTCCTATACAAATATCTAGTGAAATAGAGCCATTACAGATCTCGCCGACCTTTTAGCCCAGTCGATGTGACTGTTACTGGCTATCCCAAGGGTCGTTGGCCTCCCACCGCGTCGCATCTTCAACACGTAGCTCTGGTAATACAATAGCCGAGTGTTTGTACTCGGCTTCACCCCTTAAGAAACCATTAGCCGAGTTCTTACCGTATACCACCACACCTAAGCTGCTCTCCCTACACTTACCGTAGAACACGGCTCCTTAGACTCATCTTGGGACGAAATTTGGTGTTCCCTATGTGACCTCTGCATCATTGTATTCAATATTCATAGCGTCTTCAGAGCTTAGGTTTCTCGTGTTATGAGTTCGTCTTGCATTTTACAAACCGATTCACCTAATTTGGGAAGACCAGCTAAGGTTTTGTAACTCATCAGAAGACAAATATCGTAGTTTTTCTCAACAAATCTTTTGATGCGAAATAAGCCACCTTGTATCTAGTAGGGACGAACTCTCAACGGGTTGTGAGAGGAACCAGTAGCACTGCTGTCTTACGCCCAGATAATCATTTTATGGGACAAAACAGAGTTAAACCCACAGGCAAACTCGGCGAGCATCAATTAAGGCACAAGCCCTGCATTTCCTACATCACGTTCTCGTTGTCGGATTCAGCAAAAATGGGCACCTACACCATGATCTCACAGCACCTCTGATATTCGAGGGGCATGTACCCCACCAGCAACAGAAAAGACATATCAAAGTATCATCAACGGGATAAATGGGGTCACAAATCCTTTCTATCTCCCGAGGATTTCGTTGAGAACATGGTGGAATTAACGTAGTGGTGTTCACACCATCTCACTTCGAGAAATTCTTATTTGACAAAATGAACTCCATGTCTCTGAAGGTGTCAACAATAAGCGGATACCGGAGTGCAAATAAAGGTAACAACAGGAAAAAGAAAGTTCCAATTCGAATTGAGTACACGGAAGATGTGAAAACGCTTTTCGTGGATTGAAACGGATCGAGGAGACCAATGATCAGAACGGAACAGGACGGAAATCTGGAAAGTACTCTCTTTTATTCTCTCTACAAAACACTTTGTAAGAGAACATTGGTGACGCTAGACAATGAATTTGGGAGTTTGTACATCATGTTGCAATGGAATTTGATGTGTAGATCGAAGTCGACCGAAACCACGGATATCGCACATCTGAATTGTTAATTGATGTATTCTTCACAAAAAGAAACTAACGAAGAAGGAGGCAGACCACAGGAGGCAGGTGCGAAGGTATGTGGAACAATTTCCACAAGAAAAGGTGTGGCTAAATTCGCTGCAAGAGGAAACACAGGAGAATCTGCAATGGCTAGTGCATTGCCCGACACACCACTTGTACTGCTCCGTTGGTTACACAATCATTTGCATTTGCATCAATTAGCGCTGATGAGAAAACGGCAAATCAGATTAGTCGAGCGGTAACCCTGCTACGACCTTCCCCAGAGATTGATTACCAGCAGCCTCGCAGCGATAAACCGATCTTGTACGCCGCCCAAGGTCCATCCACAACGAAGTCATAAATATGAGATCCAACCTACACCCAGTATTGACTTTGCGTTTAGTGTCACTTGCCAAGTACGCCTCGTACTTGAGAGAAACCACGCCTCAGCAGTATCCGATATTTTGTTCTGTGACCAGCCTCTCATGAACCTGGTACAGTGTAAAATAGCGCAAGATAATACGTCGTCAGTGATCCCGACAGGAATTTCGCCTTATTATCACTTGTGCCATCAGCATCATGATACCAAAAGAGCAGTAGATTGCGTGCCAAGTATACTACTGTATGAATTATTGAAATTACTAGGCGAAAAGGGTGTCAGCTGTTACGATGTAAAGGAACTTCACGCTACAAATCGTGGACTACTTAGACCAGCTGACCTATCGCCGTCCGCTAATGCACAACAGACTATGAGACTATCTGTCTCTCCTAGTGACTCACGTCAGGTCAGGTCCCAGTACTGCTGGGAGCACACTCGATCCCTGGTGCGATTGGGGAAGCCACTGGAATTAGGTGGTAGCCAATCTTCACCGGTTGTGAGTGAAAGGGGTTTGGGGCTTAGTGCTTTCCTCCTTGTGCACGGCGCGTGGGTAGATTAATATCACTTTGAGATTTCCTTGCAACTGCACAGACCGTTTGTCTTCCTCCTTTGCCGTCGTTGAACTACTTCTATAGCGCGAAAGCTGCTAGGTTCTGAGCCCAAGAGCACTGAATTAAGATGTCAGCCAACGACGGTACTATGAACAGCCAATCGGCGGAAAGCCAGACGGCAGGTAACCAAGCTGCTGACAACGGAGCTGTGCAACAACAAACTGTGCTACGGAGCACCACGAAGGCACCATACTTCGAGGGGGCATTCGAACTTTACAGGACGGAGTTAGAGATCTTCCTGGACGAACGTGACGCATGGAAGGTCGTAAATAGTGACGAGCAACGGCCTGCAGGGGATAACGCGAATTCTGAAGAGTTTGGCAAGCGTGACCGTCTAGCGCGAGCCACGATATTGAGAAGCTTGCGTGGTGGGCAGAAGACTGAGAATGCTGCAAAGGTGTGTGGGATGACTACGGCTCACGAGATGTTGGGGGACGTTGGTGTCGGACTACACGCAGAGGGACTTCTCGTATGCGGTAATGTTGAGACGTCAGCTGTACCAGCGCTCGCATCACCAAGATCAAATCCATGGCGGAGTACTTGCGCATCATGACGCAACTGCGTCAGCAGTTGAAGAATGTGGGCAGTGAGCATGCAATTGGTGACCCTGAAATGGCCCGCCTGCCCCTGATGGTTGTGGCTATGACGCACAGGGAGCTTGTGGAGCAATTTGACTTGCAAACTCGACAGGGCAATCCACCTGCGCTGCAGCAAGTGACGAACGCGCTGCGATCGCGTGATGAACGTGACAAAATGGCCAGTGGAAATCAAAATACTGGTGTGGTCATGAGTATGAACAGTGGTGGTAGTGGTCGAGGCGCTAGCGGTAATCGCGGTGGACGTAGTGATGGTGGCAGAGGGGGCGGACGTAAGTGGGTGTCGACGTGCTATCATTGCAAGAAGAAAAGGCGCTTGAGCGCGATTGCTATCACTACAAGAACAAACAAGCTCAAGTCAACGCAAACTCCAAGACGACGAAGATCAAGGCTACTGAGTCTAAGGAGAAGGAGGAGACCGGGGCCATCGAGCACATGAAGTTCTTGCACAACGGTGCCGAGAACAGCAGTGATAATGTAGATGAAGACATTGTCGGCATGGTTCAGTCAGCACGAGTGAGCAAAAGCGCAACCGAGTGGATGCTAGATTCTGGAACTACGACACACGTATGCATCAATCGGGATAATTTCTTCACGCAGAAGCAATCAAAGACAGCGTTCAAAGTGTGGGATGGATAAGTAACACGTAGAGTTATGATCGGCCAAGTGGTGATTTATGCGAAGGATCAGAACAGCATCGGGATGGTGAAGCTGGAACTTTCAAACGTGGAGTATTCTCCGCACGGTTCAGAGAATTTGATTAGCTTGGGTGTCATGGAGGATAACGGCTGGGAGGTCTCAAGCACCCCCAAAGGGTTTGGCCACAAAAACTCTTTCTGGAACACGATCAAACATATGACGCCTGGAATTTCTTAGGCGTGGCAAGCATTACTGGCTGAAACCTGTGGAGATGAATGACTTGAGTGTACCGATGGCGATGATGACTGTCAACGCAGATGCAAACGAACTAATGCGGTGGCATGAACGCCTGGGACACCATCGCGTGGCTGCAATCAAGCACATGGCTGACAACGGGACAGTTGCTGGTATGAATGTCCCGGCTGCGTTGTTCAAACAACCATTTTCGTGCTTGAGTTGCCTGTCGGCAAAGCGCAGGAGGATGTCGTACAAACCCAGCGCTGCAGGAAATCGTACAACTGTCAACTACGAGCGACTTACGTCAGACACATGCGATATGGGCAAATACCTGCATGGTCTTGGAGGTATGCGTTACTTTCAACTTATACAAGACGAAGGTTCACACTACAAATGGTGTTTTCTGTTGAAGAACAAGAGTGATGCGACCGAAAATATGATAAAGTTGATGGCTGAATTACTTGCAGCTGGACATCGCATTAAGCGATTTACGAGTGACGGTGGTGGTGAGTTTGTAAACACGGAGTTGAAGCTCTTCCTGGAGTCTCGCGGAATTCGCTTTGTTCCGACATATCCATATACACCAAAGAAAACGCACTTTTGGGAAAGATGAACGGCGTTTTAGTGAACAAGATGCGGACAGCAGTGTATGCTGCAGACTTACCGAACCGGCTGTGGCCTGAAGTGTTGCAGTAAATTGTGGGCATTGACAACATGAGTCGCTGAAAGGAAAGACACCTTCGGAGAAACTGCTGGGAGCGGTGCCATGTGGCAAAGATTCGTGTTTGTGGCTTGATTGGCTTTGTGTATGTTGCAAAGCGGAAGGACAAGTTAAGTCCAAAGGCGGAACCGGTTTTGTTGCTGGGGTTTGCTCGCTCGACAACGGGGTATCGTTTGCTTCACTTGCGAACCGGAACGATTGTCGAGGCTGGTGACGTAACGTTTCGCGAGGACATCACAGTAAATTGGAAGTACATTGCGGCGCTGTTGATGGAGAACGGAGGTGATAAAATTCCGTTTGTGCCATTACCAGTAGAGTATGTGGCAGAGGAACGCATAAGAAGTGAAGCCGAAGCATTTGTGACGGGGCCCCTGCCTAAGGATCACTTTGCGGAGAATAATGCTGGTGCTGATGTCGCGCCCGGTTCGGGGGGAACGTCGTCTAGTGAATCAGATTTCGATTCTGCGGAAGTGACGGATCCCGTCATTCCTGCTACAGGTGGAACCTTGGGCGCGACACCAGCAGGATCGGTGGTAAGTGCAGTGGTTCAACCACGCGTAACTGGTGGAGGAAGGCTGCAAACGCGGAGACAGCGGATGCAGAACGCGGGCCCTCCTCGTCGGTCGACAAGAATTGTCAGACTGGATGGATATCAGTTGATGCTGGAGATGCAGTTTCTTGATACACCTGAGACAGTGGAGGAAGCTGTGGTGTTGGGTTCTAACCGTGAGGTAGCTACCCAGTCGCTAGGGCAACCGCCACAGAACCTTTCGGTGAAAAGCGAGGGTTCACCCCATTGGAGGATTATACATCCCGCGACGGAGTAACAGAGATGGAATAGTGACATCCGGGAGCCTCGGCTAGCCTAATATAACCTGGACGAGGCTTCCTGGACTAGGCCGAGGTTGGGCTCTGTACCCATCTCAGATCCCTTGTCTCACGTCTGTACAGTCCCAAATCCGTACTTAAGAGTGAGTTGTCGACCCCTCGGTCGTACTTATTCTGAAACCTCGGAGGCCCCTACAGAGATTTGTTTACACTTGATATTTGTATATAGGCATAGGACAAAACATAGGATGACATACAGAGGCTCTCTGAGCCTCACATTAAGCAGTTTATAAAACGCAGTCTTCCCCCCAGCTAACAAGAGTCAAGTCCGACTTAGGTAAGTGTAGCTAGCTTATTTAAGTGCCAGGACACGCTCAGTTGTGTGGGATGCCTGTTGGTAGACTCAAGGTACATTGAACCGAGAGTTTATCCTGGTCAGGCCAAGAGTTGGTGTGGCCGAGAGATCGGAGGCGACAGTGAAGTGTCGTTACGTGTATACTTAGGGTCTATTAAGGTCCTAGTGTATATTTTGCTCCCGTCGAGGTTTATACCTCGACACCCCTGTATAAGGCCTAACACGCCGGTACCCTTTCCTCTGAGGGACTGCAGGGTTACGCGCGAAAGCGCAATATAACACCCTAGTCTAAGCTCGTGGCTAGTGGTGTAGGTAAGGGTTACCTAAAACAACCTCGGTATACAGAAGCGCTTACAACCGACCCGGTGTAAGGGATCGTACCTGGTCTTCAGGTTTGATCCAACAATCGCTGACCTTCACGGGAAGCGTGTGTTGTTGGTGGGGAACTCACCCGACAAGTGAGAATTCTATCGTGTCCTACACGACAACTGGTGCCGCGACCCGGGATTGGTGTGACCTTCTGTGTGTTGTGGTTGTGTTAGGTTCTACCCTAACGAGCATTCGAGAGAGAGAAGAAGAGAGAAAATGGCGAAAGGAGGCAAGTCAGCGGTACCAGCAACACCGATGAAGTCAAGTGGAACACGCACCGAACCTACGGTGACCCCAGGGAGTTCATTGTCGACACCACCGACATCTCGTTTGGTGACGATTGCCGAACGTTCAGGAAGTTTCGACGAGTCGGTTGGCTACTCCGACGCCAAGGAAGATGATGACGAAGAGTACCTGGAAGAGAAGGCAGCGATGCCCGACCTTTCGGAAGCCGCTGTGGTATCTGTAGGCCGCAGCGGAGGGGTGAGGTCGCTGCGCGTAACCTCACCGAAGAGCTGGACGACGTAGCTGGTCCTGAACCGGCCACAGAGGACAGTGATGATGGGTCCGACGGTTTGAAGCCGTCGGCGATGACCGGGAAGGCAACTTCTCGGTCGACAGGCAACCGGCCACCAGTCAATGGTGATACGCCGGCTGCCAACAAGGTTCTAGGTCGCTGCCTGGAACTAATGAAGACTAGGAGCAATTGGATGCAACTGTTCGGCCCGAAGCAGGCCCGCCAGGCTGTCTGGATGGACCTTGGGGGTGAGCTAGCAGTGCCCATTGACTCAACGAGCACTCGACAAGTGGCTCAGGATACTGTGCTACTCCTCCGTGCTATGGGGTGCGAGCCTCAGAGGTTTCCATCTGACGCCGCACTTAAGGATTGGACACCGACTGATGCCGGCACAGCGTTGCGAAAGTGGAAGAAGAAGTTGCGGACGTCTTTCGGGGTGTCCGAGATTGGGGCAGGCCGTCAACCTATAGCCCGACGCGCACCGGAAGCAGTGGACCCATCAAAGGTCCCGCTTCCTCAAACTCCCAAGAAGCGTGTCAACGAGGGTTCCGATGCTGGCGTCTTTACGGCTACGGCCGAGGCTTCACCGTACATGCAAGATTCGCACATGGTGACACCGAGGTCTGCAAGTCGATCTGAGCGGCTAGCCGAGGAGACAGAAAGTCTACGCCCCACTCCGAACACTCGTCAAGAGACTGGCCGACGTCCCGCCAGGAACTACGATAGTCCAGAAGACTCGTCGGACAGCGATAGTGACTCAGGTGACTTCGATTACCTCGATGGAGACCTCACCGAAGAGTGGGCGCGCCAGATTCGCGAGCTGAGCAAAGCGGAGACTAAAAGCTCCACACCGAGGCTTGAGCTCGCAACCCACCTTCCACTCGGCAATATCAAGCCCTATTTTGGACTCCGGAACAAGAGCGAGAAGTCAATGCAATGGCTCCGAACCTTTATCTACGAGATGAAGGGAACACATACGCCACCAAACGAGTGGTGCATGGCGTTCGAACTCAGTCTCCAAGATGGAGCTCTACATTGGTACCGACAACTTCCTCGCAAGACTCGTCGTACGTGGAAGTTGTTGAGCGATGCATTTATCAAGTACTACTGCTCACGGTTTACTCAGTCTGCGAAGGCTCGGTATTATTCAGCGAAACGAGAGGACAAAGAGCACGTGTGTGATTACCTCAATAGGCTGAACGGCTATGCCCGCAATGCCGGAGTGCAGTTCGAGAACGGTGGACGCGACGCCAAGGACCATGTGGAACACTTTCTGGATACGTGTGATGACCGAGGTCTGGAAGAGCGTCTGTGTCACGTCCGAGTTAAGGACATTCATGACCTCGAAGATATGGTCAACGACATCCTCCGTCGTCGGGAACGTAAAACATCCCGAGAGTCGTCAGGACGCCGTCCGAAGAACCAAGAAGACAGCCGCCGACATGATGGTAGCGCACAGAGGGTTCGCGAGACAGCTATCGCCGCGATCGACATGACCGAGAACGCCGTCGCGACGATTCACGCCCGAGAGTCACGGTAGCGAACGCGCTAACTGACCTCGTCGCTGCATTGAATGTGAACGACGCTACTAGGTCCCGATCGAACCGCCCAGAGACGCGCCATCATGGTTATGACAGCACCGAAACATCTAGCGACGACGAACGGCGCCGGGACGGCAGCCGATGTTCCAGTGAGAGCTCCGACAGCGATTCTAGTCCCGACGGTGAATACGGTCACGTTGCAGCCGCCAACGACAGTGAACGCCGCGCGCCGCTGCAGAAGGCACGTTCGCCCGGTCCGACCACCGACACCCCAGGGGTGGTAATGGTCACTTCAACAAAGCCCGAGGCTACGGACGAGACAAACCGACAGCGCCAGTACGGTCCTTGTGCAGCCTGTGGCAGTATGTCGCACTCAGTGCATTACTGCTACAGGCGATGCAAGTTGTGCAAACAAGTGCACGACGCTGGGAAGTGTGACGCCCTAATGAGCTCACCAACCTCCTACGATCGAAGGTCGACAAGAAAGATCTCACGCCTGAGCTCCAAGCTTAGTGTTCGGGAATCATTTAAACTAGGCAGCCCGCCAACTGAAACTGGGTTGGTCCCAATCGGGCTGCCACAGTTAACCGAACCTGCAATAGACGCCGACTATATGTTCGCGTTCGCGGGTGAGGTAAATTGGCCCGAAGACCGAGAGATTACGAGTGTGAAAACGATGGAAAATGAAAAGGAGAGAGGTGTATACCTCAGTGAATGTGGAGTGAAGGAGTGGAGCATTGGCGAACCTAGTGGCCGCAAGACCGAGGGTTCGATTGCTAGTATGTCCCGAGTTGAACGGTCGCCCCGAAGTCTCGTCCCGAGGACGAAGTTGCTCCCGGGCGAGAGATTGGGGTGGTGGTCGTCCCAACGGTACGACAAGAGGAAGAGAATGAGAGCTTTGGTCAAGGGGGCGGTAAATGATGTGCAAACGAGGATTCTGTTGGACACTGGAGCCAAGTCAGCGTGATCTCGGCGAACTACGCCAAGAGGTTGCGGTTGCGTGAAGTCCCAGACCACGCCGACGAAGCTTGGAAGAAGTACGGGAATTAACCCTGGAGTGCTAGAGACTCGTCGACGAGCGCTCGTGAAGATCACCCTGGGGTGGGAGCGAGTGTACGAGTTGAGATGTGGATCATGAACCACAGTGCGGGAGTCGATGTGGTCCCGGAACGGACTTCATGATTCCGGAGGTGTCCGGCTAGATTGTTCCACGGGACAGCTAGATGGCCAGATGAAGTGATGGTGCCACTGATTTAAGGGCTGAGCGCGGCGGATGACGAACCCATGGCACTCAGGTAGTTGGTGGACCGACCGAGGATTTGTATATCCCGGTCATGAGTGGCGAGAGTTCCGGCTTAGGTGTAAACGACCCTCTCGAGACACTCACGAAGTTTGGATCCGACGGACGGAGAGATCGTCCCGACGGTAACGAAGTAGTTTAGACGGGGGCACCCGACGTGGGTCCGGTGACGAATGTGACACCGACCGTCGCTAATTGCTCAAACATGAGTCGGTTGTGTTATGGGTACAATAGGCGAACTTCCGCGCGAGCCTGGGTACGTACGTCTACGGTCTAACAAGTATAAGGAGTGGCAGATCCTTGCCTACGCGGAGAGCCGTGACGAGACGCGCTGTTTGAACGAGAGCGCGTTGCTCTATGAACGTGGCTAGCCGATCAGCCGCCTGCGGTCGAGCGCCGAGAGTATCCGGAACCTCAGAATATTCTCACTAGAAGCGCCGAGGGTTCGGACCCAAGCGAAGAGGTTCAAGTCTACTGTGCCGAGGAGTTGGAGCACCGCAAGAGTCAGGGATGACGACCGAGTGTCCGAGCAAGATCAGAGGCGGTCCTCGACTCACGCTACGGATGATGCCGCGTGCACCGAGTCTTCAAA